>OX384549.1:7463824-7731185 GCA_947538895.1 Neoitamus cyanurus
AAAAACAAGAAGAGTCCCGTTAAACACAAGCACAAGGCGTACATGATTTTTTTTTTTTTTTGACTTGAGCCGTGGCGGGGGGGGGGGGGGGGGCACAAATGTAAAAATAAAAAAAAGGACACCTTCGAACATTTTTTACTACCTTGAAATTTTCTTCATCCACACAAGACGAGATGCATGGCATGTGCCCCCCCCCCCCAACACCACTGCCCTTTGTTCCGATCATTCACCGTGTGGCGTAGCGCAGAGAGCATCAGCATCAGCATCGCAGCTTGGAAATGCAATCCAACGGTTGCATGTTATGACGAGACATTTTACATCATTTGTGTGCTCTCTCTCTAGTTGCGGGATGCCGGCATCTGATCCCGTTAGGATTGCTGGGATTATGGGGGGGGGGGGGGGGGGGGGCAGGGCAGGAATATATCAGCCTCCTCATAATGCATCTGCCCGTCTCCTTGCAACACAAAGCGGTTGGAGAGAACAAGGTTTGTTGTTCGTCTCCATTGTTTATTTGTAATTTACAGTTGACTTGATTGCAAGAGAAATATAACGGTGAAACAAAAATACACAGGTACACACTACTTGATGGGGGGGGGGTACAGGGGATTGCATATGGGCCCATCCTGGCTGGGCTGTGTTACAAATTACAATATTGCCGCGCCGCCATATTGTTACGAATAATTTCTCCGAGCGCCATCTCTCGACTGATATGTAACGAAGACACAACGGTGTCTTTTTTTTTGTACAATTTTAGGTTACCGAAACTTTTCGGTTTGTAGTGAACAAAAAAAAAAATGGGGGAAAAAAAACTGCTACTCGACTCCACAGTGAAATGAATGAATGCTGCGCTTCCTTTATTTTAGTTATTGAGGGCATGGAAGTATGATACCGTTAACTTTTAATCCCCATCACGAGATGAGAGCGAGATGTGCCTGGGATGCGAGGCTGAGTGTCAAGAGGGTATAAACCACAAAAATAATAAAACTGACACCATTTTCAGTGGCTTTCACCTCGTTTTCAATAATTCTTTTGTAGGGTTTTTTGCAGGTTTTTTTTGCAGGTACAAAAGGTTTTGATTTTCAGTTGGCTGCGTACCCTAGAAAATCCCTTCTCTCACATTTGACCTCTCACCTGCAGAAAATTCGATACAGGTAAGTTGGAAAGTGTTTTTTTTTAAATTATATTTATTACCACAAAAAATTTCCCTAAATTACAGTTACTCTGTCCCTCAGAGCGTCCACACGGTACATCAAATATTTGACAAGAAGATGAAAATCCATTCAGAAGGTCGTCTCGACGCATGTCACCCCCTTGTGTCTTCCCCGCCCTTAACCTTATCCTCTCTAAAAACATTGAAATGACAATTCATAGTAAGTGGGTGGGTCGTCGGTACTGCGAGAGGGGGGAGGGGAGGGCTCTCCTGCTGTGATGTGTGCACACAATTCTCGCGTGGCGCGGCACGGCGCACCAACTTAATAGCAAAAATTTTCCCATCTGATAATGCAAATGTTTGTACTTTCTGCTGATTGAATGTACCGTAGCATAAAAAAAGAAAGAAAAAAAAAACACAAAACGGAAATGGAAGAAGTAAAAGAAAAAAAGAAAAAAAGAAAAGGAAAATCAAATTGCAGTCCACTTTGAACTTTTATCATAGAAAGAGAGAAAGAGAGAGAGCGAGAGAGAGAGAGAGTCTCAATCGTCTGGCCTGAGAGCTTTCGCGTACTTCAGACTTCAGAGGATAACAAGGGCGCGATATGCGAGCGAACAGCATACAGTTCACGTCTCTGGCCAACCAAAACAATTTCCCATCCGCGCACCGCACCACTTCACACAAAGCGCCCCATCATGGCGTCCTCCATACCGAAGAGGCTCCTCTAACCCATTTACACCTAGTTGGGAGATAGGGAGATAGTACGTGGATTTGGGGAGAGATTGTTTTTTTGTTTTTTTTTTGTTTTAAGCAAACAAGGCCCAAAACAATGTATAAAATGATTTGGCCACTGGTCTCCCGCGAACCGTTACAAATCGTCGTTTTGGCCATTCAATTGAAAATAGTGCAAATAAATTTCTTAAAAATTTTCCTCCGGCCTAACTTATTGTCAAGGGGATTGCGAAGAATAAGGCAATACGCCATCTTGGGGCGTCTTAAGAGTTAGGTTGACTTTTACCACTCTCATCGGAACGCTGGAAATGGGAGGATTAGAGTGGAGTAGGGGTGGGATATGTAGGGGGGGGGGGGGGGGGGGTCAACTAGTTTAAATTTCTCCGAGCATAGGAAACCTTTCCTGAAAATTTCACCGCTTCTGACGATGTGCTTACTCCACAAGTAATGCAAAATTCGGTGCAACCAATAAAATAAAAGAAATTCAATTTTTGCTTACCACCTCTTACTCATCCAGCGAGAAAATTCTTTTAAATCTTGTAAGTCCACGAAGGCAGTTGTGGCTCGTACTAACAATTTTCGATTCTTACTCTTGCAGCTGAAAAAAAATAAAAAAAATAAAAAAATAAATAAGAGATGGTGCCAGACAAATTTTTAAATTCTATTCAGGTAGCGCCCTCGGGTTGGGTTGGGACTTGGGGAACAACCTGGAAGTTCAATCTCAATGCAAATATACAAAAAAAAAACAAAAAAAAATAAAAAAACAGTGAAAACAGGGAAGAAGTGAAGCGCTGCAAGAGGTGTTCTGTGCCAGGGATAATCTGCGATGCGAGCAGACCTAATGAAAGCCACACGCTAAAGAGTCAAGAAATAGAGACAAAAGGAAACCGAAAATAAAGAACAACCCCCCCCCCCCCCCCATACAAAAAAAAAACAAAAGGAAAACTAAAAATAAAATAAAAGAAAAATGGGCAAAAGAAAATGTGACGGAAGAAAAATGCGCGATTCCCAAACGGCCCCGAAATAAAAGAAACGCGAGTGTTGTGGAGCAGCAGGTTCCGGCAAGGGAGGGGAAGGGATGAAATTAAAAAAAAAGGAGAAAAAGTGAAAAAATTAAAAGAAAAATTTAATAAAGAGAAAAATTAAATAAAATTCGTCTGGACGGAGTTTTGAATTGGTCTCTTGATGCAGAAAAGTCTGCGGAGGGGCAGGGGATGGAGCCCCCCCTAAAAACAGAGCAAATTTGTTTTTTTTTGTTTTTTTGTTTTATTGCGGCGCGAAAAAATCAAACTTTCACCGGAGAAAATAAAGTTACGCATTTGTCTGGCCAGAGTGGAGGCAAGAAGTTGCCCACAAATCCGCCCGCCCTTTTGTTCTCTGCACATTGCTGGCAATAAGGCAATTAGCTTGAAATTTTAGGGGGGGGGGGGGGGGGGGGGCATCTTTAGAGAAGCCTCTCCGCTACGCGTCTGGGACGTGGTGATTACGCACATATGTTACATCGCACCCCAAAGGCCTAAGGACGCACGGCGGAGTTATATTTATTGTGGGGATTTTATTTTATTTTTCTTGTGCAATTAAACAGCAATTTACCATAACCCCTGGGCCCCCTCGCACACACAGCAGATAAGGGCACAAGATTATGAGTATACGACGAGGACTGGCCCTGTTTGAGTTGAATTCCCTGGGCCGGACTGGCGCGGAGCCCCGGAGCGCTGATATCATCTACTATAATTATACAAGTTAATTTGCACTCATCCAAACGACTCAGAGGCCCATTAACCCCCCCCCCCCCCCCCCCCCCCCCCCCCCCCGACTGCCCCCCGACTGCCCCCTACGGCCACGGCACCCCCCACGATGAAAAGCCAAAACTTAAATCCTTGCCAGCCACAGAACGATGCTCCCTCGCCGTGCTGTTCGGTCCTAAGGATTTGCTGGCTTTTGGTGTCCCCTCACCCCTCCCCTCCCCGCCGCATAAAACTGGGGAAAATTGTGATACGTGTGACTCCGAAGTTTCTGTGGAATTTTCTTTAAAATCATCCGCGGCAAAAGGAGAGAGAGAGTGTTTTCACCCTCCCAGAAGGTGGCCGTCGCAAGGCACTACACTAGAGGGGTTGCGGTGTAGGGGGTTGGGCCGTGGCGGAAGGGGGGGAGGTGATTATGAAAACTTGAGCAATTCCTTGAGTTAATTAATTTTAAACCCGCCTGATGTGTTCCCCGTCGTGTATGGTTAACGTTAGGGGGGGCCACATTTCAGAGCCGTGTTGAGCTGGGAGAAGGCAGTCCCGGGATTATTTAACGATACGGGCGGGCGCGCTCCGGCGGTGGATGGTAATTGACACAGACACCATACACCATGCTCTGTCCCCTGCGGTACTCCCTGTTTACATCCAGTGAATTACTGTATGCAGCAATTTAAAATATTTCCACCATTCGGTCCGAAGTATCTGGATTTGGCGTACAGTCTCAATATCACAAAAGTGGCTCAATTTGGCACTACTCGACAACCGTTGAAGGTAGAACGCTATTTAAAAAAATGTTTGGAAGGTTTTCAAAATTGCTACAACTTTGTATTTGGGCACTTTTGTCATACGGTGAATGGTTTTTGAGTTATTTCATTTAAAAAAAAAAATTCTGCTCCGAAACTGCTAATGGAATTTTGTTTGTTTTTGTTTTGCTGATAAACGGCCACTGATTCGAGAAAAATGCAAGAAATCAAAGATGTAGCTCTTGGCAAAACCTACAAAACGGTTATTTTTTTTTTTGTTTTTTTTTTTTGGACTTTGGCGCGAACGCAGCAAACTCGTTTTCCACACCACCGCATCCAGTGGGATACCATTAAATAAAGAACACGAGAAACGCTTCGGCTGATTATAATCAATTCACAGCATAAGCCAGCATCTCCCCCCCCCCCCCTCCCCCCCTTTCACAAACCGTTGAGGGAATTCGGCTGCACAAAAAATAAACGAAATTGTAAACGTGAACACCATAAATCCTTAAATTTTAGCAGCACTATACCGTTAAGCAGGCGTCATCCCCTGTCACCCATTATTATACCATCCCATCCCTTCCCCCCACTCCGCATTCAAACGAAAAGACGGGTAGAAGTATTTTCGGGGGGGAGTGCGGTAATCCCTCTTTAGGGATAACGAGAACAGGGAAGACAATTATGCGACCTAGTAGACGACATAGTGCACAGAATTTGGTTTATGGTGGGAAGGGGGAAGGGGGAAGGGGGAAGGGGGGGGGCATTGCTCTTTACCAGAATTACAACTCACTTGCTCCAAGAAGGAGGGGGTTGAATGATTCTCTGGTTCCTCTCCCCGTGGGAGGACTTAAGCCAGTTTTCCTTTATTTCGGGAATTTTTAGCAGCCCAGCACAAAAAATTAACGTATTACGATCACGTAGAGCGCCGTTATTTCGCGGGAATAAAGGACATCGTATATATCCCCTCTCCAGCGAATTTAGCAGCCTCTTGTATAGATTCGGTTGTGGTCTGGGATTTTCTAAGAATAAAATAAAAAAAACGAAACGGCCAAACGATGACCACACATCAAATTTGCGGTTGGTGGAAGGAAGAGGGAAGGGAGGATGTTTTTTTTTTCAATAAAGACAAATTGCGTTGTGCTACGGAAGAACACAAGGCACGCTCTGCGCCCAGTAGCCCTACACCCTACACCCTACACTACCCGAGCAGAGCAGGATAGGCTGGTCGGTTGAAGTGGCTCGCTGAATTTTAAATGTGCTAATCGATTTTGTCAGCTTACGACCACTTTAGTAGTCTAAACATGAGGAAATGAAATATCCCCCTTATACCTCACAACCAATCACACCCCCCATGTCTGTCGTGGGTGATACGTTTGTTCGTTGGCGATGTTCACTCCCATGCCGACAGCTGCCTACTACTCCATCCATCCTGGTACATGGACACAATTCCAAAACTTAAATCTCACCCATCCCTAAAATTTCTTAAGCATAATATCTTGTGATGACAATGATGTTCCAGGGTGTTGCAAATCGTATGGGGAAGGTGTGGTGTCAGGTGTGGGACCAAAATAAAAAAATTACATTCTCGCTGTTGTCATAATGGCGATAGAAAAAAAAGAACCGATTGAAGAAAATCTCACATAGGAGGAAGGTAGAGAGAATTTGAATAATTTTTGAGTTTATAAAAGCAAATATATTTATTTACAGAATAAAAATAAAAGCGTGTTTAAATTGCGGGGGAGACCCATCCACTACAGCCAGTCCTTTTCCTTTTGCCTATATGCTAAACGGCCATAAGAGGCCGTAGCACTCACTTCACAGGCGGCATGTTGTAAACAGGTGTTCTGAGCAGGCTAAGTATTCTACGTATATTTTAAACAGGTTCTTCTTAAGAGGCAGCATTTTTTAGGCAGGCGTAAATCTAGAGGAAATCCTCCGACGTAATTCTTTTTATACCATTGTCCGTAGCCCTAGCATGTGTTTTGTTGCTCAGGAGAAAAATGTGGGAACAGGTCGGTCGAATTCGGGAGTTGTGGTCTTTTTAGTGAACGGGGAGCTGATTTTTGCAGTTTTTCACACTTTAAATTCGATTTCCTGGGGCTACAGATGTTTCCGCGCAGAAAGGGTACCTTCCCGAAAAGCCCTTGATACCAGCTTTCATTTGACACCAAAAAATCGGCATGTTAAATTTCGCCAATTTTTCGCCAAAATGGCAAGGGGTGTGGAATTTTTTTGGGCGAAAAATTTTTTTTCTCTGATTCTAACGATTGTGGTGTCAAACGAAAGGGACTGGCCCAACTATCCCAAAACACAAAAAAAATGCAGCCAAAACCGACGCAAACTGCCAGTTGCAGAGGTAAGAAACTGAAAGCCCATTTTATTGCGAATCCCATAAATCGAGGCCCCGCAGCTCAGAAAATTCCCTCTGGCGTAACTTTTTCCACCCTGTTGTCCGATGCCCTATCATGTGTGCTATTGCTCAGGAGAAAAAAGTGGGACCAGGTCGGTCGAATTCGGGAATTGTGGTCTTTTTAGTGAAGGGGGTGCTAATTTTCGCTATTTCTAGTCTTCTGGCGTAAATCAGCTTCTGCTAACCCAGCTAAGTATTTAAAGCCGAACGAGCGCTCATTTCTGCCCTTTACCTAATTAATTTAGAATTTTCTAATTACCTCGCAAAAGTGCCACTGGCCACAGTAAAATTCAAACAATTTTATTTCCCAAACAAAAATTTCCAGCACCAGTTTTTCGGCCTTAGTTTAGCCCCCTGTCAGGCCAGTTTGGTAAACAGCAGAAAAAATGAGCCTAATCCTGTCGAGGCTTCAGTAAAAATTATAAGAAAAAAATTATTTGTGCATAAGATGATCACAGCGGCTATTTGCCTGTCCAGATCTGATAAATGTGAACTTAGTAGATGCCCAGGCGCAAACAAAAACAATAAATACGTAATACTCGCCGGTGTTGTTGGCTCAGTGCACATCACACGGGAATTTCTCCTCAGTAGGAAAGATATACTGAAAGGTACACAAATCGAGTGCAGCTAATACATACATAATTCCAGCTCCCACACCCACCACCCACCACCCACCGGTACTGATCACAGCACAGCGATCGCGATCACCTTCAATTCAGCTGCCAAGTCCCAACTGATGCTCAGATACTCGGGAGAGATACACTAAGCCACTAAGTGAAGTATCTAGTCGAATTCTATGTGACTCTCTGAGATGGTCAAGTGAGCGAACTCCTCGGGGCCAGCAGCAGCAGCACAGCACTCGGTCGACCGGTCGAGTCGAGGGTCAGTGCTGGAGGAGAGTTGTTAACTTCGCTGGTCTCGTGGTGGACGGACGTGCTTTCAAGTTGGTCCCTCTTATGCACTGGTGATAATTATGCTCAGCGTCCTCGTCTAGCCATGCAAATGCGTCACCACCAATCACTGGCTGGAAGGCCGAATGGTTTTCAATTGTTTCGTTCTTAACAGTTTGCCTGGATGTGCGGACGGTTTGATTTTAATTTATTGCTTTCCTTACTGGTTTTATTTCAGCACTTTATTTTCAAATTTCCCTCCCGTTTTCGCTGAAATTGTATTTTTGCGAGGCTGCCTGATTTTTTCACTTGCCAATTTCTCATGCTACTTGGGTACGATTAAGGTGCCTGGCTGTGCATTGGTGTTTTGGGATTGAGGCTAAGCTAGTGGGGTAGTAAAGTGTTATGCTGTGGTACACTGCTATATTTTTTTCTATTTCTAATTCGAATATCGTCTTCGATTTTTATTGTGATTTTTTTTACGCGGTTCTGTTTCCGATTTTATTTTCGATTTTGATGTTTCCGCAGAACGTTTCGAAATACATTTTTGCAGGTACGCCATTTTGTCAATTTTGAAGATATCGAAAAAATCGTACGTGCGCACCTAATCGAGAGGATACTGATTGATAAAATTTCGGTCATTTCTGTTTCAGACCACCCAGGGAGGCAGAAACCTGCAAACCGTTTGCCTCTGCAAATTTTTAGACAAATTTTTGGACTACAGCCAAGGACGCCATTTTGAATTTTTATGTGATTCAAAATTTTTTTTAAATGTATTAAATGGTCCTTTTGAATCTCCAAAAAACTGCAAGTGTTTATCTTTATTCGTTTTCCCATAAAAAAAATAAATGTGAACCCTTCAAAAATGGTGCTCTCCATGAGAACACCCCCTTAAAAGATTTATCTCCCACACAAAAAATTGAAGCTGAGCTTTCACTCGGATTTATTTTGCACTTTTACGGTGATTTTATGTTATGCACAAACCATTTCGTACTCTGCTTTGGAAGAAAAGAAGTTAACGAAAGTTTTTGATTCCACACAAGCTTCATAAGCTCTTTGTGGAAACAATTTTAAGTTAAATTCTAAGCAAATGGTTTATGCCTCGAATGAATACTTGCTATTTTGAGTGACGCCTGGTGATACTACACAGTAGATTTGTGTTGCCAGGGGGATATCAAACACAGCCCCAACTGTAGGCGGCATTTTTACAAGAAGAGACCGAGCCGAGCCGTAGTTGGGAGTTAGGGGCAAAATAAAAGCAGAGTTCATTTGTGTAGTCCACAGTGTGATAAACCGTTTTACACAAAAGTGGTAGAAGTCTTTGGTGGCCTTAAGTCATGTAAAGTAATGAAACATTTTTTTTTTATGTGGAAAAAAATTTATTGAACAGAAAATAACGAAAATAGAGCATGTGATGTGAACGCGAGAGACTCTCACATGTTACAATTAATAGCGCAATTAATGTGTGGGGGGGGGGGGGGGGGGGATAATATTAAATTGATTACGCCTAGTGGGTATGTTACTTAGAGGACATATCGGAGGGTATTGCTGAGTCACTACATAAACACATCCTTGATATTTTGAAATTGACGAATAGCTAGATCAACTGGCAGGTCAAATTCATATTTGGAGAGACGGTCAATTGAGCGTAGGGCGTCCCGGAATCCAGTCCTCGCCACATAGCTCCAGCTCGTGTAGTATGTGTTCACCAGCTCTGTACACTGAAATATTAGATTAAGCCATTGAACGAGTTTGTGTGAGCTGGAAATATAAATGGGAGAGTCAATCTTTCCACTTTAGCCAATTCTGTGCGAATTACTTGAGACCGGCACACACGAACGCCTTGAAATGGGAGTTTAAGCTCCTTTTGTACGGGCTGTGCATTGCTATGATGCTCCCAATTGCACTGAGGAGGCTCTGTTTATTCGAAATATCACTTGTTCCAACAATATCCAAATTGAAGCTCTGGGACAGTTTTCTGGCGGGGGTTTCATTGTATTCGTCACCGTTTTTTATATTGTAGTACTCGATGATAAGCTCCCATGCGTGCATTTGCCTAAATCCGCGCAATCCGCTCACATCATCATCATCGCTGCTGCATAAATCATTTGTTGAGTCTCGTGACTTTTGTTCGAGATGTGGATTTAGGCATCCCATGAATGGCACTAGACTAACCGTTGCATCCGATGTACTACGAAGGCCGTGCTGTATTAATTTTTGTAAAGTCACTGCAAAATTTCGCCGTACAATAGATGTCACTTCAACATTTGTTAATGATATTGTTTCGGATACAACACAGGATGGACCAGGCACACGTCCTGTGTACAAATGTACACCATCATCGGAATCATTTGAGTATTCGTAGTATGTCTCCTTTAGAGTTTTATCCAATTTTTCGCAATTATAAATTCGTTCTCGGTCCCGTTTTAGCGCAACAACAAGGGATACAATCTCCTGGATGTCCACCTCAAGTTGTGCCCGGGTATCACTTTAAAACAGTTTAAAAATTTTGATTCTGAGTGCAGCTATAATTTGTGTGGAATACAAAACTTCTAACGTCGTAAGAAAACTGTTATACAAAATTTAATGCAGTGAAACCCAAAATAATTTTTGTTAGCCCGGACAAACAGCCAACAGGCAGCCACACGAAACGTTTAGAAGAACTTCTATGCAAAATGTACAAGTACAAGTCACTTAAAAAAATTAGTATAACAGTTTCACTATCTGTTATACTCTAATATTTGATGTGATGATGTGTTTTTACGCTGCATACAACTATGTGCCAATAACATTGAATTACTTAAAAAAACGAAACCAGTATGACAAAAAATATAACAAAAAAAAATCAAGTATAACAGTTTGTACGAATATTTTGTTTGGATAAGTAAAACTTACCCCCAATGATTAATTCGTGATGTCTTTTTAAGAGTGTTATGCCCGGGCCTGTGAGATCCACATCCAAACTGTGATACAGCGAACATTTGCAATATCGTTGATGCCTTATCCAACAGGGTATGCGCTTTGTTGTTGAGGGTTTGTGTAACGCCCGTTGCAGTTGTACTATCAGGGCTTGTGGGCAATTGTCCCCCGGTATCGTTGCATTTGAATTCCGTTTGCTTTACACTGGCACCCTTTGTTTTGGCAGTAGTGGTTGCATGCTTCTTTTTCATCACATAAGTGTTATACACCTCCGATTGTTTGCTACATTCATCCTCAGCTGTTTTTAGTTGTGTCTCCTCCGAATCGCACTGAAGGAACGCAATGAAACGCTCCAAATCGGTTATTTGCGTTTTCAGTTGCGCAACCAGTTGCTCTTTCATTTTGAACGGTCCAACGAATTCACCGATTGCAGTCTCAACTTGAATTTTAAGATCGTCCGACGACAGCTGCGGCAGATCGCTCTCATTCACGTTGAGGTTTAACTTATTCTTAAGTTCGTCGATTAAAATTTTCTGCTTCTCGACGAGGATCGATTGGGGAAGGACAGGCGCCCCAGACTCATAAGCGAATTTTTCCAGTTCGGTCAACTGCCGCTTGAGACGCTCGATCAGCTCATATTGGTATTGGTGGGCATGCTCCAAGTTGGAGATCACCTCCTGAGATCCAGCCAGCTCCCCATTGCCCTTTACCTGCTTCGCGAGGTGAGGGAAAGGTGGCGCGAATGAACCAGGTGAAAAAATGAGACAACTGTAAAATTTTACCTCTGGGATACCCCTGAAGGCGAACTCCTCAAGATTTTTAAGCAGATGGTCCCGATCGGTGGCTGGCGCCTCGACAATTTGCCTCAATCTAAACTGAACTTGGGCGAAGTGGGAGGTTAAGGCCATCAGGGACGTTGTTAGCATTTCCTGCTCCTCCTCCAGATTCCGGATACGGCTCGAGTCAATTGTAACTGCACTTGAACAGGAATATCCCGTCTCACTGTCATACGACAAAACCCCATGAACACCTTCACTTTCCTCATTATCAGCCCCAAGTGGGTCCCAACGTTCACCTGTCGGCCCTGGCTCATCATTTTCCGAATTTTCCATCTTCTCGAATTCTCTGCTCCTACTGAACTGTTTTTACATAATTTTTCCGAATTGTCACGGGGCAGTTCTAACTCATTTCGCCAAGAAAACGTACAATGTGCAAACAGCCCTTCTGCGGGGAGGAAACACTTGGGAGAAGAAAACTCATGTCAGCAGACGTCACGAAAATTATGCAGCCAACTTGTGTGGGTAGCTAAACGGGGAAAAAATTGATTTTTCCTGACGTCCTGTAATTTTATATTTCAGACGGCATGCCGCGGCATCGCGTTGCCCTTCACTGGATTTCGAGACACTGCACCCAATTTAAACCCGATCAGGCCATTTGGTTGGGAGCCGTTGACTCTAGCACTCTCATCACATATCATAATATTACTACCCACTAGAAATACCACACAGGGGAGTGACACACGTGCGGAATTTTCACGCGCTGAGCCACGTGCAAATACTCGTACACCCAACAGAGTTGCCCTTTGTTGAAAGTGCCTCAAATAATTCGCTTCTATTTTTTTTGCATTTGAAAACCATTTTTCTAAGGGGGTTGGGGGGCATGGGCGAACATTTTCAAAACAACGCGGGAAAGTTGCCCTTACCCTTTCCCTTTTTCACGTAGGGTGGCTACTAATAGGCCCACTAGGTGAATGAATGCAAAAAACCGCACCAGCGAGCCGTTTTCCCTGAGATTTTCGCTTAGCGCTGACCGCCTCAGGAAACTGCCACAGAAAAATTGAAACAATTATTTCCCAAACGAAGGGCTGTTTGGGAAATTTCTTTACGTAGGGTGGCTACTAATAGGCCCACTAGGTGAATGGATGCAAAAAACCGCACCAGCGAGCCGTTTTCCCTGAGATTTTCGCTTAGCGCTGACCGCCTCAGGAAACTGCCACAGGAAAATTGAAAAAATTATTTCCCAAACGAAGGGCTGTTTGGGAAATTTCTTTACGTAGGGTGGCTACTAATAGGCCCACTAGGTGAATGGATGCAAAAAACCGCACCAGCGAGCCGTTTTCCCTGAGATTTTCGCTTAGCGCTGACCGCCTCAGGAAACTGCCACAGAAAAATTGAAACAATTATTTCCCAAACGAAGGGCTGTTTGGGAAATTTCTTTACGTAGGGTGGCTACTAATAGGCCCACTAGGTGAATGGATGCAAAAAACCGCACCAGCGAGCCGTTTTCCATGAGATTTTCGGTTAGCGCCGACTGCCCCAGGAAACTGCCGTAGAAAAATTGAAAAAATTATTTCCCAAACGAAGGGCTGTTTGGGAAATTTCTTTACGTAGGGTAGCTACTAATAGGCCCACTAGGTGAATGAATGCAAAAAACCGCACCAGCGAGCCGTTTTCCCTGAGATTTTCGCTTAGCGCTGACCGCCTCAGGAAACTGCCACAGAAAAATTGAAAAAATTATTTCCCAAACGAAGGGCTGTTTGGGAAATTTCTTTACGTAGGGTAGCTACTAATAGGCCCACTAGGTGAATGAATGCAAAAAACCGCACCAGCGAGCCGTTTTCCCTGAGATTTTCGCTTAGCGCTGACCGCCTCAGGAAACTGCCACAGAAAAATTGAAACAATTATTTCCCAAACGAAGGGCTGTTTGGGAAATTTCTTTACGTAGGGTGGCTACTAATAGGCCCACTAGGTGAATGGATGCAAAAAACCGCACCAGCGAGCCGTTTTCCCTGAGATTTTCGCTTAGCGCTGACCGCCTCAGGAAACTGCCACAGGAAAATTGAAAAAATTATTTCCCAAACGAAGGGCTGTTTGGGAAATTTCTTTACGTAGGGTGGCTACTAATAGGCCCACTAGGTGAATGGATGCAAAAAACCGCACCAGCGAGCCGTTTTCCATGAGATTTTCGGTTAGCGCCGACTGCCCCAGGAAACTGCCGTAGAAAAATTGAAAAAATTATTTCCCAAACGAAGGGCTGTTTGGGAAATTTCTTTACGTAGGGTGGCTACTAATAGGCCCACTAGGTGAATGAATGCAAAAAACCGCACCAGCGAGCCGTTTTCCCTGAGATTTTCGCTTAGCGCTGACCGCCTCAGGAAACTGCCACAGAAAAATTGAAAAAATTATTTCCCAAACGAAGGGCTGTTTGGGAAATTTCTTTACGTAGGGTAGCTACTAATAGGCCCACTAGGTGAATGAATGCAAAAAACCGCACCAGCGAGCCGTTTTCCCTGAGATTTTCGCTTAGCGCTGAGCGCCTCAGGAAACTGCCACAGAAAAATTGAAAAAATTATTTCCCAAACGAAGGGCTGTTTGGGAAATTTCTTTACGTAGGGTAGCTACTAATAGGCCCACTAGGTGAATGAATGCAAAAAACCGCACCAGCGAGCCGTTTTCCCTGAGATTTTCGCTTAGCGCTGAGCGCCTCAGGAAACTGCCACAGGAAAATTGAAAAAATTATTTCCCAAACGAAGGGCTGTTTGGGAAATTTCTTTACGTAGGGTGGCTACTAATAGGCCCACTAGGTGAATGGATGCAAAAAACCGCACCAGCGAGCCGTTTTCCATGAGATTTTCGGTTAGCGCCGACTGCCCCAGGAAACTGCCGCAGAAAAATTGAAAAAATTATTTCCCAAACGAAGGGCTGTTTGGGAAATTTCTTTACGTAGGGTAGCTACTAATAGGCCCACTAGGTGAATGAATGCAAAAAACCGCACCAGCGAGCCGTTTTCCCTGAGATTTTCGCTTAGCGCTGACCGCCTCAGGAAACTGCCACAGAAAAATTGAAAAAATTATTTCCCAAACGAAGGGCTGTTTGGGAAATTTCTTTACGTAGGGTAGCTACTAATAGGCCCACTAGGTGAATGAATGCAAAAAACCGCACCAGCGAGCCGTTTTCCCTGAGATTTTCGCTTAGCGCTGAGCGCCTCAGGAAACTGCCACAGAAAAATTGAAAAAATTATTTCCCAAACGAAAGGCTGTTTGGGAAATTTCTTTATTCTTTACGTAGGGTGGCTACTAATGGGCCCACTAGGTGAATGAATGCAAAAAACCGCACCAGCGAGCCGTTTTCCCTGAGATTTTCGGTTAGCGCCGACTGCCCCAGGAAACTGCCGCAGAAAAATTGTAAAAATTATTTCCCAAACGAAGGGCTCTTTGGGAAATTTCTTTACGTAGGGTGGCTACTAATGGGCCCACTAGGTGAATGAATGCAAAAAACCGCACCAGCGAGCCGTTTTCCCTGAGATTTTCGGTTAGCGCCGACTGCCCCAGGAAACTGCCGCAGAAAAATTGAAAAAATTATTTCCCAAACGAAGGGCTGTCTAGAATATTTTTTTACGCAGGGTGGCTACTAATAGGCCCACTAGGTGAATGAATGCAAAAAACCGCACCAGCGAGCCGTTTTCCCTGAGATTTTCGGTTAGCGCCGACTGCCCCAGGAAACTGCCGCAGAAAAATTGAAAAAATTATTTCCCAAACGAAGGGCTCTTTGGGAAATTTCTTTACGTAGGGTGGCTACTAATGGGCCCACTAGGTGAATGAATGCAAAAAACCGCACCAGCGAGCCGTTTTCCCTGAGATTTTCGGTTAGCGCCGACTGCCCCAGGAAACTGCCACAGAAAAATTGGAAAAATTATTTCCCAAACGAAGGGCTGTTAGGGAAATTTTTTTACGTAGGGTGGCTACTAATAGGCCCACTAGGTGAATGGATGCAAAAAACCGCACCAGCGAGCCGTTTTCCCTGAGATTTTCGCTTAGCGCTGACCGCCTCAGGAAACTGCCGCAGAAAAATTGAAAAAATTATTTCCCAAACGAAGGGCTGTTAGGGAAATTTTTTTACGTAGGGTGGCTACTAATAGGCCCACTAGGTGAATGAATGCAAAAAACCGCACCAGCGAGCCGTTTTCCCTGAGATTTTCGCTTAGCGCTGACCGCCTCAGGAAACTGCCGCAGAAAAATTGAAAAAATTATTTCCCAAACGAAGGGCTGTTAGGGAAATTTTTTTACGTAGGGTGGCTACTAATAGGCCCACTAGGTGAATGGATGCAAAAAACCGCACCAGCGAGCCGTTTTCCCTGAGATTTTCGCTTAGCGCTGACCGCCTCAGGAAACTGCCGCAGAAAAATTGAAAAAATTATTTCCCAAACGAAGGGCTGTTAGGGAAATTTTTTTACGTAGGGTGGCTACTAATAGGCCCACTAGGTGAATGAATGCAAAAAACCGCACCAGCGAGCCGTTTTCCCTGAGATTTTCGCTTAGCGCTGAGCGCCTCAGGAAACTGCCACAGAAAAATTGAAAAAATTATTTCCCAAACGAAAGGCTGTTTGGGAAATTTCTTTATTCTTTACGTAGGGTGGCTACTAATGGGCCCACTAGGTGAATGAATGCAAAAAACCGCACCAGCGAGCCGTTTTCCCTGAGATTTTCGGTTAGCGCCGACTGCCCCAGGAAACTGCCGCAGAAAAATTGTAAAAATTATTTCCCAAACGAAGGGCTCTTTGGGAAATTTCTTTACGTAGGGTGGCTACTAATGGGCCCACTAGGTGAATGAATGCAAAAAACCGCACCAGCGAGCCGTTTTCCCTGAGATTTTCGGTTAGCGCCGACTGCCCCAGGAAACTGCCGCAGAAAAATTGAAAAAATTATTTCCCAAACGAAGGGCTGTCTAGAATATTTTTTTACGCAGGGTGGCTACTAATAGGCCCACTAGGTGAATGAATGCAAAAAACCGCACCAGCGAGCCGTTTTCCCTGAGATTTTCGGTTAGCGCCGACTGCCCCAGGAAACTGCCGCAGAAAAATTGAAAAAATTATTTCCCAAACGAAGGGCTCTTTGGGAAATTTCTTTACGTAGGGTGGCTACTAATGGGCCCACTAGGTGAATGAATGCAAAAAACCGCACCAGCGAGCCGTTTTCCCTGAGATTTTCGGTTAGCGCCGACTGCCCCAGGAAACTGCCACAGAAAAATTGGAAAAATTATTTCCCAAACGAAGGGCTGTTAGGGAAATTTTTTTACGTAGGGTGGCTACTAATAGGCCCACTAGGTGAATGGATGCAAAAAACCGCACCAGCGAGCCGTTTTCCCTGAGATTTTCGCTTAGCGCTGACCGCCTCAGGAAACTGCCGCAGAAAAATTGAAAAAATTATTTCCCAAACGAAGGGCTGTTAGGGAAATTTTTTTACGTAGGGTGGCTACTAATAGGCCCACTAGGTGAATGAATGCAAAAAACCGCACCAGCGAGCCGTTTTCCCTGAGATTTTCGCTTAGCGCTGACCGCCTCAGGAAACTGCCGCAGAAAAATTGAAAAAATTATTTCCCAAACGAAGGGCTGTTAGGGAAATTTTTTTACGTAGGGTGGCTACTAATAGGCCCACTAGGTGAATGGATGCAAAAAACCGCACCAGCGAGCCGTTTTCCCTGAGATTTTCGCTTAGCGCTGACCGCCTCAGGAAACTGCCGCAGAAAAATTGAAAAAATTATTTCCCAAACGAAGGGCTGTTAGGGAAATTTTTTTACGTAGGGTGGCTACTAATAGGCCCACTAGGTGAATGAATGCAAAAAACCGCACCAGCGAGCCGTTTTCCCTGAGATTTTCGCTTAGCGCTGACCGCCTCAGGAAACTGCCGCAGAAAAATTGAAAAAATTATTTCCCAAACGAAGGGCTGTTAGGGAAATTTTTTTACGTAGGGTGGCTACTAATAGGCCCACTAGGTGAATGAATGCAAAAAACCGCACCAGCGAGCCGTTTTCCCTGAGATTTTCGCTTAGCGCTGACCGCCTCAGGAAACTGCCGCAGAAAAATTGAAAAAATTATTTCCCAAACGAAGGGCTGTTAGGGAAATTTTTGTACGTAGGGTGGCTACTAATAGGCCCACTACGTGAATGGATGCAAAAAACCGCACCAGCGAGCCGTTTTCCCTGAGATTTTCGCTTAGCGCTGACCGCCTCAGGAAACTGCCGCAGAAAAATTGAAAAAATTATTTCCCAAACGAAGGGCTGTTTGGGAAATTTCTGTACGTAGGGTGGCTACTAATAGGCTCACTAGGTGAATGGATGCAAAAAACCGCACCAGCGAGCCGTTTTCCCTGAGATTTTCGGTTAGCGCTGACCGCCTCAGGAAACTGCCACAGAAAAATTGGAAAAATTATTTCCCAAACGAAGGGCTGTTTGGGAAATTTCTGTACGTAGGGTTGCTACTAATAGGCCCACTAGGTGAATGAATGCAAAAAACCGCACCAGCGAGCCATTTTCCCTGAGATTTTCGCTTAGCGCTGACCGCCTCAGGAAACTGCCACAGAAAAATTGAAAAAATTATTTCCCAAACGAAGGGCTGTTTGGGAAATTTCTTTACGTAGGGTGGCTACTAATAGGCCCACTAGGTGAATGAATGCAAAAAACCGCACCAGCGAGCCATTTTCCCTGAGATTTTCGCTTAGCGCTGACCGCCTCAGGAAACTGCCACAGAAAAATTGAAAAAATTATTTCCCAAACGAAGGGCTGTTTGGGAAATTTCTTTACGTAGGGTGGCTACTAATAGGCCCACTAGGTGAATGAATGCAAAAAACCGCACCAGCGAGCCATTTTCCCTGAGATTTTCGCTTAGCGCTGACCGCCTCAGGAAACTGCCACAGAAAAATTGAAAAAATTATTTCCCAAACGAAGGGCTGTTTGGGAAATTTCTTTACGTAGGGTGGCTACCAATAGGCCCACTAGGTGAATGAATGCAAAAAACCGCACCAGCGAGCCGTTTACCCTGAGATTTTCGCTTAGCGCTGACCGCCTCAGGAAACTGCCACAGAAAAATTGAAAAAATTATTTCCCAAACGAAGGGCTGTTAGGGAAATTTCTTTACGTAGGGTGGCTACTAATAGGCCCACTAGGTGAATGAATGCAAAAAACCGCACCAGCGAGCCGTTTTCCCTGAGATTTTCGCTTAGCGCTGACCGCCTCAGGAAACTGCCGCAGAAAAATTGAAAAAATTATTTCCCAAACGAAGGGCTGTTAGGGAAATTTTTGTACGTAGGGTGGCTACTAATAGGCCCACTAGGTGAATGGATGCAAAAAACCGCACCAGCGAGCCGTTTTCCCTGAGATTTTCGCTTAGCGCTGACCGCCTCAGGAAACTGCCGCAGAAAAATTGAAAAAATTATTTCCCAAACGAAGGGCTGTTAGGGAAATTTTTTTACGTAGGGTGGCTACTAATAGGCTCACTAGGTGAATGGATGCAAAAAACCGCACCAGCGAGCCGTTTTCCCTGAGATTTTCGGTTAGCGCTGACCGCCTCAGGAAACTGCCACAGAAAAATTGGAAAAATTATTTCCCAAACGAAGGGCTGTTTGGGAAATTTCTGTACGTAGGGTGGCTACTAATAGGCCCACTAGGTGAATGAATGCAAAAAACCGCACCAGCGAGCCATTTTCCCTGAGATTTTCGCTTAGCGCTGACCGCCTCAGGAAACTGCCACAGAAAAATTGAAAAAATTATTTCCCAAACGAAGGGCTGTTTGGGAAATTTCTTTACGTAGGGTGGCTACTAATAGGCTCACTAGGTGAATGGATGCAAAAAACCGCACCAGCGAGCCGTTTTCCCTGAGATTTTCGGTTAGCGCTGACCGCCTCAGGAAACTGCCACAGAAAAATTGGAAAAATTATTTCCCAAACGAAGGGCTGTTTGGGAAATTTCTGTACGTAGGGTGGCTACTAATAGGCCCACTAGGTGAATGAATGCAAAAAACCGCACCAGCGAGCCGTTTTCCCTGAGATTTTCGCTTAGCGCTGACCGCCTCAGGAAACTGCCACAGAAAAATTGAAAAAATTATTTCCCAAACGAAGGGCTGTTTGGGAAATTTCTTTACGTAGGGTGGCTACTAATAGGCCCACTAGGTGAATGAATGCAAAAAACCGCACCAGCGAGCCGTTTTCCCTGAGATTTTCGCTTAGCGCTGACCGCCTCAGGAAACTGCCACAGAAAAATTGAAAAAATTATTTCCCAAACGAAGGGCTGTTTGGGAAATTTCTTTACGTAGGGTGGCTACTAATAGGCCCACTAGGTGAATGAATGCAAAAAACCGCACCAGCGAGCCGTTTACCCTGAGATTTTCGCTTAGCGCTGACCGCCTCAGGAAACTGCCACAGAAAAATTGAAAAAATTATTTCCCAAACGAAGGGCTGTTTGGGAAATTTCTTTACGTAGGGTGGCTACTAATAGGCCCACTAGGTGAATGAATGCAAAAAACCGCACCAGCGAGCCGTTTTCCCTGAGATTTTCGCTTAGCGCTGACCGCCTCAGGAAACTGCCACAGAAAAATTGAAAAAATTATTTCCCAAACGAAGGGCTGTTTGGGAAATTTCTTTACGTAGGGTGGCTACTAATAGGCCCACTAGGTGAATGAATGCAAAAAACCGCACCAGCGAGCCGTTTTCCCTGAGATTTTCGCTTAGCGCTGACCGCCTCAGGAAACTGCCACAGAAAAATTGAAAAAATTATTTCCCAAACGAAGGGCTGTTTGGGAAATTTCTTTACGTAGGGTGGCTACTAATAGGCCCACTAGGTGAATGAATGCAAAAAACCGCACCAGCGAGCCATTTTCCCTGAGATTTTCGCTTAGCGCTGACCGCCTCAGGAAACTGCCACAGAAAAATTGAAAAAATTATTTCCCAAACGAAGGGCTGTTTGGGAAATTTCTTTACGTAGGGTGGCTACTAATAGGCCCACTAGGTGAATGAATGCAAAAAACCGCACCAGCGAGCCGTTTTCCCTGAGATTTTCGCTTAGCGCTGACCGCCTCAGGAAACTGCCACAGAAAAATTGAAAAAATTATTTCCCAAACGAAGGGCTGTTTGGGAAATTTCTTTACGTAGGGTGGCTACTAATAGGCCCACTAGGTGAATGAATGCAAAAAACCGCACCAGCGAGCCGTTTTCCCTGAGATTTTCGCTTAGCGCTGACCGCCTCAGGAAACTGCCACAGAAAAATTGAAAAAATTATTTCCCAAACGAAGGGCTGTTTGGGAAATTTCTTTACGTAGGGTGGCTACTAATAGGCCCACTAGGTGAATGAATGCAAAAAACCGCACCAGCGAGCCGTTTTCCCTGAGATTTTCGCTTAGCGCTGACCGCCTCAGGAAACTGCCGCAGAAAAATTGAAAAAATTATTTCCCAAACGAAGGGCTGTTTGGGAAATTTCTTTACGTAGGGTGGCTACTAATAGGCCCACTAGGTGAATGAATGCAAAAAACCGCACCAGCGAGCCGTTTTCCCTGAGATTTTCGCTTAGCGCTGACCGCCTCAGGAAACTGCCGCAGAAAAATTGAAAAAATTATTTCCCAAACGAAGGGCTGTTTGGGAAATTTCTTTACGTAGGGTGGCTACTAATAGGCCCACTAGGTGAATGAATGCAAAAAACCGCACCAGCGAGCCGTTTACCCTGAGATTTTCGCTTAGCGCTGACCGCCTCAGGAAACTGCCACAGAAAAATTGAAAAAATTATTTCCCAAACGAAGGGCTGTTAGGGAAATTTCTTTACGTAGGGTGGCTACTAATAGGCCCACTAGGTGAATGAATGCAAAAAACCGCACCAGCGAGCCGTTTTCCCTGAGATTTTCGCTTAGCGCTGACCGCCTCAGGAAACTGCCGCAGAAAAATTGAAAAAATTATTTCCCAAACGAAGGGCTGTTAGGGAAATTTTTGTACGTAGGGTGGCTACTAATAGGCCCACTAGGTGAATGGATGCAAAAAACCGCACCAGCGAGCCGTTTTCCCTGAGATTTTCGCTTAGCGCTGACCGCCTCAGGAAACTGCCGCAGAAAAATTGAAAAAATTATTTCCCAAACGAAGGGCTGTTAGGGAAATTTTTTTACGTAGGGTGGCTACTAATAGGCTCACTAGGTGAATGGATGCAAAAAACCGCACCAGCGAGCCGTTTTCCCTGAGATTTTCGGTTAGCGCTGACCGCCTCAGGAAACTGCCACAGAAAAATTGGAAAAATTATTTCCCAAACGAAGGGCTGTTTGGGAAATTTCTGTACGTAGGGTGGCTACTAATAGGCCCACTAGGTGAATGAATGCAAAAAACCGCACCAGCGAGCCATTTTCCCTGAGATTTTCGCTTAGCGCTGACCGCCTCAGGAAACTGCCACAGAAAAATTGAAAAAATTATTTCCCAAACGAAGGGCTGTTTGGGAAATTTCTTTACGTAGGGTGGCTACTAATAGGCCCACTAGGTGAATGAATGCAAAAAACCGCACCAGCGAGCCGTTTTCCCTGAGATTTTCGCTTAGCGCTGACCGCCTCAGGAAACTGCCACAGAAAAATTGAAAAAATTATTTCCCAAACGAAGGGCTGTTTGGGAAATTTCTTTACGTAGGGTGGCTACTAATAGGCCCACTAGGTGAATGAATGCAAAAAACCGCACCAGCGAGCCGTTTTCCCTGAGATTTTCGCTTAGCGCTGAGCGCCTCAGGAAACTGCCACAGAAAAATTGAAAAAATTATTTCCCAAACGAAGGGCTGTTTGGGAAATTTCTTTACGTAGGGTGGCTACTAATAGGCCCACTAGGTGAATGAATGCAAAAAACCGCACCAGCGAGCCGTTTTCCCTGAGATTTTCGCTTAGCGCTGACCGCCTCAGGAAACTGCCACAGAAAAATTGAAAAAATTATTTCCCAAACGAAGGGCTGTTTGGGAAATTTCTTTACGTAGGGTGGCTACTAATAGGCCCACTAGGTGAATGAATGCAAAAAACCGCACCAGCGAGCCGTTTTCCCTGAGATTTTCGCTTAGCGCTGAGCGCCTCAGGAAACTGCCACAGAAAAATTGAAAAAATTATTTCCCAAACGAAGGGCTGTTTGGGAAATTTCTTTACGTAGGGTGGCTACTAATAGGCCCACTAGGTGAATGAATGCAAAAAACCGCACCAGCGAGCCGTTTTCCCTGAGATTTTCGCTTAGCGCTGACCGCCTCAGGAAACTGCCACAGAAAAATTGTAAAAATTATTTCCCAAACGAAGGGCTGTTTGGGAAATTTCTTTACGTAGGGTGGCTACTAATAGGCCCACTAGGTGAATGAATGCAAAAAACCGCACCAGCGAGCCGTTTTCCCTGAGATTTTCGCTTAGCGCTGAGCGCCTCAGGAAACTGCCACAGAAAAATTGAAAAAATTATTTCCCAAACGAAGGGCTGTTTGGGAAATTTCTTTACGTAGGGTGGCTACTAATAGGCCCACTAGGTGAATGAATGCAAAAAACCGCACCAGCGAGCCGTTTTCCCTGAGATTTTCGCTTAGCGCTGACCGCCTCAGGAAACTGCCACAGAAAAATTGAAAAAATTATTTCCCAAACGAAGGGCTGTTTGGGAAATTTCTTTACGTAGGGTGGCTACTAATAGGCCCACTAGGTGAATGAATGCAAAAAACCGCACCAGCGAGCCGTTTTCCCTGAGATTTTCGCTTAGCGCTGACCGCCTCAGGAAACTGCCACAGAAAAATTGAAAAAATTATTTCCCAAACGAAGGGCTGTTTGGGAAATTTCTTTACGTAGGGTGGCTACTAATAGGCCCACTAGGTGAATGAATGCAAAAAACCGCACCAGCGAGCCGTTTTCCCTGAGATTTTCGCTTAGCGCTGAGCGCCTCAGGAAACTGCCACAGAAAAATTGAAAAAATTATTTCCCAAACGAAGGGCTGTTTGGGAAATTTCTTTACGTAGGGTGGCTACTAATAGGCCCACTAGGTGAATGAATGCAAAAAACCGCACCAGCGAGCCGTTTTCCCTGAGATTTTCGCTTAGCGCTGACCGCCTCAGGAAACTGCCACAGAAAAATTGAAAAAATTATTTCCCAAACGAAGGGCTGTTTGGGAAATTTCTTTACGTAGGGTGGCTACTAATAGGCCCACTAGGTGAATGAATGCAAAAAACCGCACCAGCGAGCCGTTTTCCCTGAGATTTTCGCTTAGCGCTGACCGCCTCAGGAAACTGCCACAGAAAAATTGAAAAAATTATTTCCCAAACGAAGGGCTGTTTGGGAAATTTCTTTACGTAGGGTGGCTACTAATAGGCCCACTAGGTGAATGAATGCAAAAAACCGCACCAGCGAGCCGTTTTCCCTGAGATTTTCGCTTAGCGCTGAGCGCCTCAGGAAACTGCCACAGAAAAATTGAAAAAATTATTTCCCAAACGAAGGGCTGTTTGGGAAATTTCTTTACGTAGGGTGGCTACTAATAGGCCCACTAGGTGAATGAATGCAAAAAACCGCACCAGCGAGCCGTTTTCCCTGAGATTTTCGCTTAGCGCTGAGCGCCTCAGGAAACTGCCACAGAAAAATTGAAAAAATTATTTCCCAAACGAAGGGCTGTTTGGGAAATTTCTTTACGTAGGGTGGCTACTAATAGGCCCACTAGGTGAATGAATGCAAAAAACCGCACCAGCGAGCCGTTTTCCCTGAGATTTTCGCTTAGCGCTGACCGCCTCAGGAAACTGCCACAGAAAAATTGAAAAAATTATTTCCCAAACGAAGGGCTGTTTGGGAAATTTCTTTACGTAGGGTGGCTACTAATAGGCCCACTAGGTGAATGAATGCAAAAAACCGCACCAGCGAGCCGTTTTCCCTGAGATTTTCGCTTAGCGCTGACCGCCTCAGGAAACTGCCACAGAAAAATTGAAAAAATTATTTCCCAAACGAAGGGCTGTTTGGGAAATTTCTTTACGTAGGGTGGCTACTAATAGGCCCACTAGGTGAATGAATGCAAAAAACCGCACCAGCGAGCCGTTTTCCCTGAGATTTTCGCTTAGCGCTGACCGCCTCAGGAAACTGCCACAGAAAAATTGAAAAAATTATTTCCCAAACGAAGGGCTGTTTGGGAAATTTCTTTACGTAGGGTGGCTACTAATAGGCCCACTAGGTGAATGAATGCAAAAAACCGCACCAGCGAGCCGTTTTCCCTGAGATTTTCGCTTAGCGCTGAGCGCCTCAGGAAACTGCCACAGAAAAATTGAAAAAATTATTTCCCAAACGAAGGGCTGTTTGGGAAATTTCTTTACGTAGGGTGGCTACTAATAGGCCCACTAGGTGAATGAATGCAAAAAACCGCACCAGCGAGCCGTTTTCCCTGAGATTTTCGCTTAGCGCTGACCGCCTCAGGAAACTGCCACAGAAAAATTGAAAAAATTATTTCCCAAACGAAGGGCTGTTTGGGAAATTTCTTTACGTAGGGTGGCTACTAATAGGCCCACTAGGTGAATGAATGCAAAAAACCGCACCAGCGAGCCGTTTTCCCTGAGATTTTCGCTTAGCGCTGACCGCCTCAGGAAACTGCCACAGAAAAATTGAAAAAATTATTTCCCAAACGAAGGGCTGTTTGGGAAATTTCTTTACGTAGGGTGGCTACTAATAGGCCCACTAGGTGAATGAATGCAAAAAACCGCACCAGCGAGCCGTTTTCCCTGAGATTTTCGCTTAGCGCTGAGCGCCTCAGGAAACTGCCACAGAAAAATTGAAAAAATTATTTCCCAAACGAAGGGCTGTTTGGGAAATTTCTTTACGTAGGGTGGCTACTAATAGGCCCACTAGGTGAATGGATGCAAAAAACCGCACCAGCGAGCTGTTTTCCCTGAGATTTTCGCTTAGCGCTGACTGCCTCAGAGAGTGCTGCAATAAAACAGTTTATTCTGATTTTCAGTAAAGTTTTATTTGACGTGCAACCCGCGAGGAAATTGCACTGCCGTTGCAGGTAAATTTGCTTGCTAGCGTGTGGAATGTTCTGTACAATGAAAGGGCGAATTGTGCCACAAAAAGAATGGGAAAATCCAAAACCCCAGCAGCCCCAGCAGCCCTATAGTTTATTTAGAGTTCGTCCTTGTGCTCGTCTACTGGTCGTTGCGTTTGGAAGGATTCGAGGATGTTTAGCCGGTTGATCAACTCGCGCTTTTTGTTGTCACTAATCTTCCCTTGGAGCAGGTTCTCCAGCCTCCGTTGCTCCTCCCCAATGAAATTGACCCCCTTCTCGATGATGCGCTTCATTATGACGAGATAGAGCTTAGCGGTCTCCTTGTCCTGTAGAAAAATGGAGTAAGACATTTTCAGCGGTTTCTACCTGTCAAGGGTGCGAACCTTTTCCGTTTCGAATGTGTCCTGATACCATCGCGTCTTGTCCATGATGGCCAGCTGTTGAGCCTCCTTCTTCCCAGCAAAATTGCCCACAATCATGTCGAGCTCCCTGAGGCAGCCGTCCAGACCGATGTAGAGGTCGGTCTCATCCCTTACGAATTTTTTTAAATTATTAAAAGTAACCGGCACCTCCTCGTCGTCGGGGTACTGCACATAACTGGAACTGCTGTAGTTCTTGAAGAGAATTATGACCGGATACTTTTTCTCGTCGACGTTGAACCTCCGGCCAAGGGGGCTGTTCTCCTTCTCACCATAATCCTTGATCCCGACGAGACCCACCAGCAGTCCATCAATTTTGGGGCCAATCTTTTTTGCAAACTCACTGTACGCCTCGTGCTTCTCCCCATAGGGGAACGCAATATCAAACTTGACCAGGGCGTACTGAAATTTCGACAGCAATTTATCGAAGGTGAGCTCGTCCAGCTCAAGGCATCCCATGCAGGACGACGTGACACATCCAATCGATGCCGCTGCTATCGCACAGAACAACACCAAACTGCTCCTGCTCATCAGAGACCGGGCAAACATTTTCCTTTCCTCCTGTTCCTTTAATTCCCCAACTGGCTGCTGCCTTCACTCAGCATAAAATGAATCAAAAACAATTGCAATAATTTCCTCCGGACAACTATCCAAAACTTCACCGCACAGCTACTGTCGCTGTGCACATAATTAAGCCGAACAAAATGGTCTCGTGCGGTTTTGTTTTGGACGACTGACTCTGCCAATTCTACCACGTCTGCATTTCTCGCAGCCCATCTATGCCCCGCACCCTCCCGCAGCACACCGACACACCATGCAACCACTTCCACTACCCAGCGAGACACTCCATCATGAGACTTGCTTACCTTTGCGCATCTTCGCCGGCTCTTTCTCATTATGCAGCCAGTGGAGTGGTCAAGAGGAGAAGGTGAGGCAATCACCGGACAGGTAACTGAGAGTCTTCTTGATCGGCCAAGAAGCTTAAAATTCTGAACACACCCTTGCAGGTGCTTTTGGAATTTTGCTCAGAGGCCCAAATCGATTTTTATTAGCCGAACTAGCGATCAGAACCAAAAGTACGAAAATTCGTGCCGTTTTTCTATTTTTTTTTAATTTCACAAATTCCCAAGGGAAAAAGCCAGAGAAAATACTGAAAACGCTATTTTCTGCAGGAAGAGGTGGAGCACCCGTTTTTCGGCCTGGATCGCCTCCTGCCGGCCCAACTGAGTGATCAGAGCAAAAAGTACGAAAATTCCTGCCGTTTTTCTATTTTTTTTTAATTTCACAAATTCCCATGGGAAAAAGCCAGAGAAAATACTGAAAACGCTATTTTCTGCAGGAAGAGGTGGAGCGCCCGTTTTTCGGCCTGGAGCGCCTCCTGCCGGCCCAACTGAGTGATCAGAGCCAAAAGGACGCAAATTCCTGCCATTTTTCTATTTTTTTTTAATTTCACAAATTCCCAAGGGAAAAAGCCAGAGAAAATACTGAAAACGCTATTTTCTGCAGGAAGAGGTGGAGCGCCCGTTTTTCGGCCTGGAGCGCCTCCTGCCGGCCCAACTGAGTGATCAGAGCAAAAAGTACGAAAATTCGTGCCGTTTTTCTATTTTTTTTTAATTTCACAAATTCCCAAGGGAAAAAGCCAGAGAAAATACTGAATTCGCTATTTTCTGCAGGAAGAGGTGGAGCGCCCGTTTTTCAGCCTGGATCGCCTCCTGCCGGCCCAACTGAGTGATCAGAGCCAAAACGACGCAAATTCCTGCCGTTTTTCTATTTTTTTTTAATTTCACAAATTCCCAAGGGAAAAAGCCAGAGAAAATACTGAAAACGCTATTTTCTGCAGGAAGAGGTGGAGCACCCGTTTTTCGGCCTGGATCGCCTCCTGCCGGCCCAACTGAGTGATCAGAGCCAAAAGGACGCAAATTCCTGCCGTTTTTCTATTTTTTTTTAAATTTCGCAAATTCCCAAGGGAAAAAGCCAGAGAAAATACTGAAAACGCTATTTTCTGCAGGAAGAGGTGCAGCGCCCGTTTTTCGGCCTGGATCGCCTCCTGCCGGCCCAACTGAGTGATCAGAGCAAAAAGGACGCAAATTCCTGCCGTTTTTCTATTTTTTTTTAATTTCACAAATTCCCAAGGGAAAAAGCCAGAGAAAATACTGAATTCGCTATTTTCTGCAGGAAGAAGTGGAACGCCCGTTTTTCAGCCTGGATCGCCTCCTGCCGGCCCAACTGAGTGATCAGAGCCAAAACGACGCAAATTCCTGCCGTTTTTCTATTTTTTTTTAATTTCACAAATTCCCAAGGGAAAAAGCCAGAGAAAATACTGAATTCGCTATTTTCTGCAGGAAGAGGTGGAGCGCCCGTTTTTCAGCCTGGATCGCCTCCTGCCGGCCCAACTGAGTGATCAGAGCCAAAACGACGCAAATTCCTGCCGTTTTTCTATTTTTTTTTAATTTCACAAATTCCCAAGGGAAAAAGCCAGAGAAAATACTGAATTCGCTATTTTCTGCAGGAAGAGGTGGAGCGCCCGTTTTTCAGCCTGGATCGCCTCCTGCCGGCCCAACTGAGTGATCAGAGCCAAAAGGACGCAAATTCCTGCCGTTTTTCTATTTTTTTTTAATTTCACAAATTCCCAAGGGAAAAAGCCAGAGAAAATACTGAATTCGCTATTTTCTGCAGGAAGAGGTGGAGCGCCCGTTTTTCGGCCTGGAGCGCCTCCTGCCGGCCCAACTGAGTGATCAGAGCCAAAAGGACGCAAATTCCTGCCGTTTTTCTATTTTTTTTTAATTTCACAAATTCCCAAGGGAAAAAGCCAGAGAAAATACTGAATTCGCTATTTTCTGCTGGAAGAGGTGGAGCACCCGTTTTTCGGCCTGGAGCGCCTCCTGCCGGCCCAACTGAGTGATCAGAGCCAAAAGGACGCAAATTCCTGCCGTTTTTCTATTTTTTTTTAATTTCACAAATTCCCAAGGGAAAAAGCCAGAGAAAATACTGAATTCGCTATTTTCTGCTGGAAGAGGTGGAGCACCCGTTTTTCGGTCTGGAGCGCCTCCTGCCGGCCCAACTGAGTGATCAGAGCCAAAAGGACGCAAATTCCTGCCGTTTTTCTATTTTTTTTTAATTTCACAAATTCCCAAGGGAAAAAGCCAGAGAAAATACTGAATTCGCTATTTTCTGCTGGAAGAGGTGGAGCACCCGTTTTTCGGCCTGGAGCGCCTCCTGCCGGCCCAACTGAGTGATCAGAGCCAAAAGGACGCAAATTCCTGCCGTTTTTCTATTTTTTTTTAATTTCACAAATTCCCAAGGGAAAAAGCCAGAGAAAATACTGAATTCGCTATTTTCTGCTGGAAGAGGTGGAGCACCCGTTTTTCGGCCTGGAGCGCCTCCTGCCGGCCCAACTGAGTGATCAGAGCCAAAAGGACGCAAATTCCTGCCGTTTTTCTATTTTTTTTTAATTTCACAAATTCCCAAGGGAAAAAGCCAGAGAAAATACTGAATTCGCTATTTTCTGCTGGAAGAGGTGGAGCACCCGTTTTTCGGCCTGGATCGCCTCCTGCCGGCCCAACTGAGTGATCAGAGCCAAAAGGACGCAAATTCCTGCCGTTTTTCTATTTTTTTTTAATTTCACAAATTCCCAAGGGAAAAAGCCAGAGAAAATACTGAATTCGCTATTTTCTGCTGGAAGAGGTGGAGCACCCGTTTTTCGGCCTGGATCGCCTCCTGCCGGCCCAACTGAGTGATCAGAGCCAAAAGGACGCAAATTCCTGCCGTTTTTCTATTTTTTTTTAATTTCACAAATTCCCAAGGGAAAAAGCCAGAGAAAATACTGAATTCGCTATTTTCTGCTGGAAGAGGTGGAGCACCCGTTTTTCGGCCTGGATCGCCTCCTGCCGGCCCAACTGAGTGATCAGAGCCAAAAGGACGCAAATTCCTGCCGTTTTTCTATTTTTTTTTAATTTCACAAATTCCCAAGGGAAAAAGCCAGAGAAAATACTGAATTCGCTATTTTCTGCTGGAAGAGGTGGAGCACCCGTTTTTCGGCCTGGATCGCCTCCTGCCGGCCCAACTGAGTGATCAGAGCCAAAAGGACGCAAATTCCTGCCGTTTTTCTATTTTTTTTTAATTTCACAAATTCCCAAGGGAAAAAGCCAGAGAAAATACTGAATTCGCTATTTTCTGCTGGAAGAGGTGGAGCACCCGTTTTTCGGCCTGGATCGCCTCCTGCCGGCCCAACTGAGTGATCAGAGCCAAAAGGACGCAAATTCCTGCCGTTTTTCTATTTTTTTTTAATTTCACAAATTCCCAAGGGAAAAAGCCAGAGAAAATACTGAATTCGCTATTTTCTGCTGGAAGAGGTGGAGCACCCGTTTTTCGGCCTGGAGCGCCTCCTGCCGGCCCAACTGAGTGATCAGAGCCAAAAGGACGCAAATTCCTGCCGTTTTTCTATTTTTTTTTAATTTCACAAATTCCCAAGGGAAAAAGCCAGAGAAAATACTGAATTCGCTATTTTCTGCAGGAAGAGGTGGAGCGCCCGTTTTTCAGCCTGGATCGCCTCCTGCCGGCCCAACTGAGTGATCAGAGCCAAAACGACGCAAATTCCTGCCGTTTTTCTATTTTTTTTTAATTTCACAAATTCCCAAGGGAAAAAGCCAGAGAAAATACTGAATTCGCTATTTTCTGCAGGAAGAGGTGGAGCGCCCGTTTTTCAGCCTGGATCGCCTCCTGCCGGCCCAACTGAGTGATCAGAGCCAAAAGGACGCAAATTCCTGCCGTTTTTCTATTTTTTTTTAATTTCACAAATTCCCAAGGGAAAAAGCCAGAGAAAATACTGAATTCGCTATTTTCTGCAGGAAGAGGTGGAGCGCCCGTTTTTCAGCCTGGATCGCCTCCTGCCGGCCCAACTGAGTGATCAGAGCCAAAAGGACGCAAATTCCTGCCGTTTTTCTATTTTTTTTTAATTTCACAAATTCCCAAGGGAAAAAGCCAGAGAAAATACTGAATTCGCTATTTTCTGCTGGAAGAGGTGGAGCACCCGTTTTTCGGCCTGGATCGCCTCCTGCCGGCCCAACTGAGTGATCAGAGCCAAAAGGACGCAAATTCCTGCCGTTTTTCTATTTTTTTTTAATTTCACAAATTCCCAAGGGAAAAAGCCAGAGAAAATACTGAATTCGCTATTTTCTGCTGGAAGAGGTGGAGCACCCGTTTTTCGGCCTGGATCGCCTCCTGCCGGCCCAACTGAGTGATCAGAGCCAAAAGGACGCAAATTCCTGCCGTTTTTCTATTTTTTTTTAATTTCACAAATTCCCAAGGGAAAAAGCCAGAGAAAATACTGAATTCGCTATTTTCTGCTGGAAGAGGTGGAGCACCCGTTTTTCGGCCTGGAGCGCCTCCTGCCGGCCCAACTGAGTGATCAGAGCCAAAAGGACGCAAATTCCTGCCGTTTTTCTATTTTTTTTTAATTTCACAAATTCCCAAGGGAAAAAGCCAGAGAAAATACTGAATTCGCTATTTTCTGCAGGAAGAGGTGGAGCGCCCGTTTTTCAGCCTGGATCGCCTCCTGCCGGCCCAACTGAGTGATCAGAGCCAAAACGACGCAAATTCCTGCCGTTTTTCTATTTTTTTTTAATTTCACAAATTCCCAAGGGAAAAAGCCAGAGAAAATACTGAATTCGCTATTTTCTGCAGGAAGAGGTGGAGCGCCCGTTTTTCAGCCTGGATCGCCTCCTGCCGGCCCAACTGAGTGATCAGAGCCAAAAGGACGCAAATTCCTGCCGTTTTTCTATTTTTTTTTAATTTCACAAATTCCCAAGGGAAAAAGCCAGAGAAAATACTGAATTCGCTATTTTCTGCTGGAAGAGGTGGAGCACCCGTTTTTCGGCCTGGATCGCCTCCTGCCGGCCCAACTGAGTGATCAGAGCCAAAAGGACGCAAATTCCTGCCGTTTTTCTATTTTTTTTTAATTTCACAAATTCCCAAGGGAAAAAGCCAGAGAAAATACTGAATTCGCTATTTTCTGCTGGAAGAGGTGGAGCACCCGTTTTTCGGCCTGGAGCGCCTCCTGCCGGCCCAACTGAGTGATCAGAGCCAAAAGGACGCAAATTCCTGCCGTTTTTCTATTTTTTTTTAATTTCACAAATTCCCAAGGGAAAAAGCCAGAGAAAATACTGAATTCGCTATTTTCTGCAGGAAGAGGTGGAGCGCCCGTTTTTCAGCCTGGATCGCCTCCTGCCGGCCCAACTGAGTGATCAGAGCCAAAACGACGCAAATTCCTGCCGTTTTTCTATTTTTTTTTAATTTCACAAATTCCCAAGGGAAAAAGCCAGAGAAAATACTGAATTCGCTATTTTCTGCAGGAAGAGGTGGAGCGCCCGTTTTTCAGCCTGGATCGCCTCCTGCCGGCCCAACTGAGTGATCAGAGCCAAAACGACGCAAATTCCTGCCGTTTTTCTATTTTTTTTTAATTTCACAAATTCCCAAGGGAAAAAGCCAGAGAAAATACTGAAAACGCTATTTTCTGCAGGAAGAGGTGCAGCGCCCGTTTTTCGGCCTGGATCGCCTCCTGCCGGCCCAACTGAGTGATCAGAGCCAAAAGGACCAAAATTCCTGCCGTTTTTCTATTTTTTTTTAATTTCAGAAATTCCCAAGGGGAAAAGCCAGAGAAAATACTGAAATCGCTATTTTCTGCAGGAAGAGGTGCAGCGCCCGTTTTTCGGCCTGGATCGCCTCCTGCCGGCCCAACTGAGTGATCAGAGCCAAAAGGACCAAAATTCCTGCCGTTTTTCTATTTTTTTTTAATTTCACAAATTCACAAGGGAAAAAGCCAGAGAAAATACTGAAATCGCTATTTTCTGCAGGAAGAGGTGCAGCGCCCGTTTCTCGGCCTGGATCGCCTCCTGCCGGCCCAACTGAGTGATCAGAGCCAAAAGGACGCAAATTCCTGCCGTTTTTCTATTTTTTTTTAATTTCACAAATTCCCAAGGGAAAAAGCCAGAGAAAATACTGAATTCGCTATTTTCTGCTGGAAGAGGTGGAGCACCCGTTTTTCGGCCTGGAGCGCCTCCTGCCGGCCCAACTGAGTGATCAGAGCCAAAAGGACGCAAATTCCTGCCGTTTTTCTATTTTTTTTTAATTTCACAAATTCCCAAGGGAAAAAGCCAGAGAAAATACTGAATTCGCTATTTTCTGCAGGAAGAGGTGGAGCGCCCGTTTTTCAGCCTGGATCGCCTCCTGCCGGCCCAACTGAGTGATCAGAGCCAAAACGACGCAAATTCCTGCCGTTTTTCTATTTTTTTTTAATTTCACAAATTCCCAAGGGAAAAAGCCAGAGAAAATACTGAATTCGCTATTTTCTGCTGGAAGAGGTGGAGCACCCGTTTTTCGGCCTGGATCGCCTCCTGCCGGCCCAACTGAGTGATCAGAGCCAAAAGGACGCAAATTCCTGCCGTTTTTCTATTTTTTTTTAATTTCACAAATTCCCAAGGGAAAAAGCCAGAGAAAATACTGAATTCGCTATTTTCTGCTGGAAGAGGTGGAGCACCCGTTTTTCGGCCTGGAGCGCCTCCTGCCGGCCCAACTGAGTGATCAGAGCCAAAAGGACGCAAATTCCTGCCGTTTTTCTATTTTTTTTTAATTTCACAAATTCCCAAGGGAAAAAGCCAGAGAAAATACTGAATTCGCTATTTTCTGCAGGAAGAGGTGGAGCGCCCGTTTTTCAGCCTGGATCGCCTCCTGCCGGCCCAACTGAGTGATCAGAGCCAAAAGGACGCAAATTCCTGCCGTTTTTCTATTTTTTTTTAATTTCACAAATTCCCAAGGGAAAAAGCCAGAGAAAATACTGAATTCGCTATTTTCTGCTGGAAGAGGTGGAGCACCCGTTTTTCGGCCTGGAGCGCCTCCTGCCGGCCCAACTGAGTGATCAGAGCCAAAAGGACGCAAATTCCTGCCGTTTTTCTATTTTTTTTTAATTTCACAAATTCCCAAGGGAAAAAGCCAGAGAAAATACTGAATTCGCTATTTTCTGCAGGAAGAGGTGGAGCGCCCGTTTTTCAGCCTGGAGCGCCTCCTGCCGGCCCAACTGAGTGATCAGAGCCAAAAGGACGCAAATTCCTGCCGTTTTTCTATTTTTTTTTAATTTCACAAATTCCCAAGGGAAAAAGCCAGAGAAAATACTGAATTCGCTATTTTCTGCAGGAAGAGGTGGAGCGCCCGTTTTTCAGCCTGGATCGCCTCCTGCCGGCCCAACTGAGTGATCAGAGCCAAAAGGACGCAAATTCCTGCCGTTTTTCTATTTTTTTTTAATTTCACAAATTCCCAAGGGAAAAAGCCAGAGAAAATACTGAATTCGCTATTTTCTGCAGGAAGAGGTGGAGCGCCCGTTTTTCAGCCTGGATCGCCTCCTGCCGGCCCAACTGAGTGATCAGAGCCAAAACGACGCAAATTCCTGCCGTTTTTCTATTTTTTTTTAATTTCACAAATTCCCAAGGGAAAAAGCCAGAGAAAATACTGAATTCGCTATTTTCTGCAGGAAGAGGTGGAGCGCCCGTTTTTCAGCCTGGATCGCCTCCTGCCGGCCCAACTGAGTGATCAGAGCCAAAAGGACGCAAATTCCTGCCGTTTTTCTATTTTTTTTTAATTTCACAAATTCCCAAGGGAAAAAGCCAGAGAAAATACTGAATTCGCTATTTTCTGCTGGAAGAGGTGGAGCACCCGTTTTTCGGCCTGGAGCGCCTCCTGCCGGCCCAACTGAGTGATCAGAGCCAAAAGGACGCAAATTCCTGCCGTTTTTCTATTTTTTTTTAATTTCACAAATTCCCAAGGGAAAAAGCCAGAGAAAATACTGAATTCGCTATTTTCTGCAGGAAGAGGTGGAGCGCCCGTTTTTCAGCCTGGAGCGCCTCCTGCCGGCCCAACTGAGTGATCAGAGCCAAAAGGACGCAAATTCCTGCCGTTTTTCTATTTTTTTTTAATTTCACAAATTCCCAAGGGAAAAAGCCAGAGAAAATACTGAATTCGCTATTTTCTGCAGGAAGAGGTGGAGCGCCCGTTTTTCAGCCTGGATCGCCTCCTGCCGGCCCAACTGAGTGATCAGAGCCAAAAGGACGCAAATTCCTGCCGTTTTTCTATTTTTTTTTAATTTCACAAATTCCCAAGGGAAAAAGCCAGAGAAAATACTGAATTCGCTATTTTCTGCTGGAAGAGGTGGAGCACCCGTTTTTCGGCCTGGAGCGCCTCCTGCCGGCCCAACTGAGTGATCAGAGCCAAAAGGACGCAAATTCCTGCCGTTTTTCTATTTTTTTTTAATTTCACAAATTCCCAAGGGAAAAAGCCAGAGAAAATACTGAATTCGCTATTTTCTGCAGGAAGAGGTGGAGCGCCCGTTTTTCAGCCTGGATCGCCTCCTGCCGGCCCAACTGAGTGATCAGAGCCAAAACGACGCAAATTCCTGCCGTTTTTCTATTTTTTTTTAATTTCACAAATTCCCAAGGGAAAAAGCCAGAGAAAATACTGAATTCGCTATTTTCTGCAGGAAGAGGTGGAGCACCCGTTTTTCAGCCTGGATCGCCTCCTGCCGGCCCAACTGAGTGATCAGAGCCAAAACGACGCAAATTCCTGCCGTTTTTCTATTTTTTTTTAATTTCACAAATTCCCAAGGGAAAAAGCCAGAGAAAATACTGAAAACGCTATTTTCTGCAGGAAGAGGTGCAGCGCCCGTTTTTCGGCCTGGATCGCCTCCTGCCGGCCCAACTGAGTGATCAGAGCCAAAAGGACCAAAATTCCTGCCGTTTTTCTATTTTTTTTTAATTTCAGAAATTCCCAAGGGGAAAAGCCAGAGAAAATACTGAAATCGCTATTTTCTGCAGGAAGAGGTGCAGCGCCCGTTTTTCGGCCTGGATCGCCTCCTGCCGGCCCAACTGAGTGATCAGAGCCAAAAGGACCAAAATTCCTGCCGTTTTTCTATTTTTTTTTAATTTCACAAATTCACAAGGGAAAAAGCCAGAGAAAATACTGAAATCGCTATTTTCTGCAGGAAGAGGTGCAGCGCCCGTTTCTCGGCCTGGATCGCCTCCTGCCGGCCCAACTGAGTGATCAGAGTCAAAAGGACGCAAATTCCTGCCGTTTTTCTATTTTTTTTTAATTTCACAAATTCCCAAGGGGAAAAGCCAGAGAAAATACTGAAATCGCTATTTTCTGCAGGAAGAGGTGCAGCGCCCGTTTCTCGGCCTGGATCGCCTCCTGCCGGCCCAACTGAGTGATCAGAGCCAAAAGGACCAAAATTCCTGCCGTTTTTCTATTTTTTTTTAATTTCAGAAATTCCCAAGGGGAAAAGCCAGAGAAAATACTGAAATCGCTATTTTCTGCAGGAAGAGGTGCAGCGCCCGTTTTTCGGCCTGGATCGCCTCCTGCCGGCCCAACTGAGTGATCAGAGCCAAAAGGACCAAAATTCCTGCCGTTTTTCTATTTTTTTTTAATTTCAGAAATTCCCAAGGGGAAAAGCCAGAGAAAATACTGAAATCGCTATTTTCTGCAGGAAGAGGTGCAGCGCCCGTTTTTCGGCCTGGATCGCCTCCTGCCGGCTCAACTGTTATATAATTCATGGGGTGTGTGTGTGGGAGGGGGGTTGCACCGTTTGGCGCGGAGAAATTATTATTAGGAAATTGTAGTTGAAATAAATGTTAAAAATAAAGTAGGTGATTTGGGGGAGCATTGCGTGGCTATCCCCTTATCTCCCGTTTCGTCCGGTGATTTCGAGCGTACCTCTGATAGCAGTCAAGTGCAGTGCTTATCTAGCGGGGCCCAATAAATCTATGTTTGCGAACGAACGGCAGAATTATTCGATTGAATTGATGAGGGAAGGAAAATATATGAATATACGAAAAGTTGTGCTGCGGCGTTTTTATTTCGGCAAAGCAAAAATTTCACGTTACATAATTTCCTGCAATTCTATCAGGAGGAATCCCCAAGTGGCCGGTCACTCGGTGGTTCGGTTGGTGGCGCTGGGAAGAAATGCGATCGGATATTATTTACCTTTTGATAGTGATAATGCCGTCCAATCAAACCTGCCAGTTCAACGTGTGCCCCTTGGATCGACGTTATCTGGTGTTTGACCACTTTAAAGTGTCTTATCACAAAACTTGACGATATCTTCCGATTGAGTGGGCATGAAGGTAGGTAAGGCACTTAGTTTTTTTTTTAAACCAATTTTCTTGATTAAAATGGGGCAAAAATTTGTGCGGCTTTATCGGATTTTCTTGGTGTATTTTTGGTTTTAGAATTTTTTTTTGTTATTTTTTAAAAATGTTTCCTGCATTTCTGTGGGAATCTTTATCAGTAAAATTGAAGCGGTGGTGATCGCTAACCTATAAAAGGGTTACCTCACATAAAATGTCTTATTGCAAGTGCACACTTCTTTGGGTATCAATCGATTTTGGTTTTGATTTTTTTGTCGATTCGTTTTGAAAAAAAATTTTTGTCCTTATGAGACTTTTCTGTGGTGACACATTTTGTGAAAATCTTGTGCTGTGATAATCAGTCTTCGATTTTAAAGGATACATCTTTTCGGCCGGACAGAGAAGGATTTCTGTTTTTTTTTTTTTTTTTTGAAATATCAAAATCAAAAAATTGGTGTTTATGTGATAAGTAGAGTAGTGGGCTCTTTACTGTTTCATTTCGCAAGTGAGATTCTCCTATTCTACTTTTTAAAACACCAGAAAACATCGAGATAGAGATCGCCAGTTTTTAATTCAAAAATTTTGTAATTGTTTTTTTTTTTGTTTTTTGATTTTTGATTTTGTCGCTGTTTTTGTGCAGAACGAAATTTTAGTATTAAGAATCGAACCATTGGCAAGCGAAGATATTGTATCGCATAGATCGCTTAGCGTATTTGGAGTATTTTCACAAAATTTAAAAGAGTTCAAAAAAAGCAAAAAAAAATAATAAAAATAATAAAACAATTGTTCAAAATGTCTATAGCAGATTTTCAGACTGCTGAATACTCGTACACCCTCCAATTCTGCATTTCGTAATTCTTCATAAATCATTCAAAGTGCTTCAAAAAATTTGAAAAGAAAATTTTTGTGAAATTTTGACTATTTTCACTGAACTCGGACAACTGAAAATTGTTTCTTTTCGTATTCCCAGTAATTGATTTACAAATTTTGCTGCCATAGGCGGCTTAATGCATTTTTTGTTTGTTTTATGTCCCAACGAATTTAATAACTCCTCAAACTTTGCAATTACCATCCGCAAAAAAAAAAAATCCAAAAATTCCAAAAATCAATCATTACATAATTTCCACCCAGCAACAGAAATTATCGATAATTCTTGGAAGTCTGCCATCTAATCATCGATATCAATATCGGCCGATGCCAATTGGTGTGTCTGATAAGATTTGGACAAACATCCCGTATCTTATCTGGGGCCGGCTCAGTCAGCATTTCTAGAAGCGTTTGGGCTGATGGCAATTTTATGATATCACAAGCTTATAAGCCAATTTTCTTCAAGAGGTAGTTGGAATTCTACTTAAAATGTGCCGATAAGGGAATTCGATGTAAGTCACTGATTGGCCCATATCTATTCTGTCGCACAACTGATAAAGCTCAGGTGCAATATTAAATTAAATTGAACAATCATCGACAACATGCCATTAGCAAATGCAAACAAAAAATTTTACAAAAACAACTAGAGACGATTCCAATAATTTCCCATATGCCTAAATATTAGAAATCGCACTCAGCCATTACCTTAGGTCAGTTTAAATTGCGGCACGTTTAGATATTTGCGACGAGGATACTATGCCCGTTCCATTACACTTTGTTTCAACTCGTTATCACATGATGTAAATCGTTGTGTCGTGAATTTGGGTCAGGATAAGGGCAGGCACAGGTACGGTTTTGGAAAGAAACTTTTTAGTGCTGGTCACCAGAAAATTTTATTTTCATTAGAATCACACCTAATGGGACAAATTGTATTAAATAAAATCGGTAAATGGGAATTGGGTGAAATTCAATAAACGGGTTTCATTTTCTTATTTTTCACCCTTAGAAGGGAAATATTATTTTCAAGTTTAAATAGGACCGTCCTCGAGGTATAGTCTATTCAACAAAAAAAGAATCATTAAAATCGGTTCAAAATCGGCGAAGACATCGCGTAACATACATACAAAAAAATAAAAAAAATACAGTCAAATTGAAAACCTTCTTGTTTTTTTTTAAAGTACGTTAAAAACTTGTAAAAAATTATATTGAAACCTTTGTTACGAAAATAATAATTGAAGGGAATAAATCGCTTGTTTTAGGCGCTGTCCACCTAGATGGCGCCGCGGACGTCGAAGGCAATAATATTTTATTTTAATTTTTCTCATTCGATGAAATTTTTTGTTTGTTTTAAGGGAATCGGGCAGCTCGAGAATTATACAAACTCCAGATTATGCGGTATGTGTTATCGCGCTCCACTATTAGTATGCCCCAGTTATTGTCGCTTTGAGAAGGGGAGAAGAGGGTGCATACGAAGTACTTCCTATCCAGACAACGGCACGGGAGATTAGATAGGGGGAATAGTAGAAATTAAAGGTTCGTTGACACATCTTTCGTTCGCATGGATTTTGTATGGTTTCCCCCCATTGGCTCTTGTTTTCATTTTAATTAGACGAAACAAGCAGTCGTAGGTGAAACAGTATTGACGACGATGGAAGCCGTTCCAGGTGTTTCCAAGAATTGAATAAATTATAATCAACTGAAAAATTGTTTTAATAAATTTTTTTATTTTTTTATTTAAAGTTAAGAGAAAGGTACGTATGCAAATGGGGAGCCCAAAAACGTACTTTTTTTATTGTTTTTTAAAACAGTGTTCCCAGTGCAAGGTTTCAATTAATTTCGGACTGTTGCCAATCGAGCATGTTCGGAAACTCTTGGTAGATTTCTTAAAGTGGATGCCGGCTTGTGTGTATCGAGATTTGAGAGCAGCGAGATAAATAAGCTTTTCTGTGACTCACCATGGAAGCTGTAGAAAAGCTTTCTATTGTGATATGGGGAACTGGAGATGTTTTCTCTTTTCATTTTTTGTTGTGTTTTTCCTTTCGGGTGGGTAAATTAACAACAAAAAGCTGCAGATGATAAAAAGCGTAAAATTAAAAAAAACTCTCAACGAGTTTGCGACTGGTACTGGACTGGACTGGAGAGTGGAGTCCCAGTTAGTATCGCTCCGATTGTGCGTATGTGCGCAGAACATGCCGTGCCCGGTTACTGTTTTTGCCACTTTCATCTTGTCACCGTCTGTCGCAAATTAGAAAGTCGTAAAAATGTTTAGTAGTTGAAAATCAGTAGAAGAGCAATAAACGCCGTGCAGTAGTAAATAAGCGTTTGAGGGGAAAATTGCAAAACAAGATAAAATTAAATAAAAAATTACGTGGAAGGCCGTATACCCATGAGTCACAAAGTTAACTACTTTTAGGGTATGATCAGCACTCAACCTGCCGTACTGTAGACCAATAACTTCCAAAGTGCAACAGGTGAGTGCAAATGTTCACTACGCGGAAATTAGCGATTAAGGCAGAAGTGGGCGGATGTGGAACAGCTGTGATAAGAGTTTCATTGATTATTTCAATAAGCGTCACATGCTTCGCTAGATTTCTTTAGAAACCAATTGAAATCATAGAAAGAAAATAATTGACCGAACCAACCACGCCATAGATAGGGAAAAATTTCGTGGTCTATCGATCACATGCTTCTATCTTATAATGCTACAAATATTGAAAGGCGCACGCATCGCTCTTTGGTGGCTGATATCAACTGAACCGTAACTTGGTCGTAAATGAAAACAAACCGAAAGCATGTGAAGCCTCCACGTTTTGATTGATTAAAATCGTAATTTCCTGATGCTGAACAATAGAGCGGTCGTTGGGTTTAATTGACACTGTTACGCGGACTATCGGGGTCAAAAGTGCATTCAGGGAAACACGATTTTAAAATTTAACCCTTTAACGGTAAGTGGATGAAGTAACAAACATATAAAAAAAAAAGTACAAAGCAGAAATGAAACAACAATTTGTGAAGTGTGCAGTGAGTGCAATAATTTTGTTCTCAACAATTTTGTACATATTTTTCGAGTACAGTGTATACCCTTAAAAAAATTAGGAAATCTATGTGATGCAGGAGTGCGCAATAGAGTGGGCGAGAGTGGACGAGAGTGGACGAGAGTGGACGAGAGTTGCCTGTTACAAAATTTGTATGCAGACTGTAATTGGACTAATCAAGTCTTTCTCAACCACTCTAATCAACTCTCACACACTCTATCGCCCAATCTAATGCACTCTAATCAACTCTCACCTACTCTATCGAATATTTTTCAAAGAAAGGTGTGGAGAGCTCAATTCTCGTAATCCTCTATCAAAATAAAATTATTTAACTTTTGATAGTGGCGACTCAGTAAGTCACTTAAAACCTGCTACTGGTGTATTTTTGATAGACGTTATCTGCTGTTTAAGAAATTTTCGGTGTCTTATCATAGAACGTGAAAATATCTTCTGTTCTGATTAAATGGAAACGTTATGTAGGTATCTTTTTTTGTTTACAAATTTCTTAGATTAGAATGGGGGGGAAAATATTTTGAAGCATTTATCAGACTGTACTGATTTATTTATCGTGATAATTTTTTGTTACCTGACCGTTGCATAGGCATATCATTATTGGGAAAAATATAGGAATGGTTTTAAAGGGTTCAAATGGGACCTTTTTGCTTTCGGTCAGTTTTTCCTCCATCCACAGGGGTAACTAGCAGATAAAAGAGGCACGCTCATGTGAAATTTTATGAAAAATAGTATATGAGGGTTTTCGGGGTTCATGGAATTTGGAAAATGAAAGTTTACAAATCGTATTTATAACATTTGGAGAATGGTCTGGTCTTGTACTCAACAATTTTTATAATTTTATTGTATATTGATTTTCCTTCAGGCAGGCATGAAAAATGTCTGAGAAAGAATTGCACAATGCAAATGAGAATATTTCAACGAATCCAGATGGAACTGATGGTCAGATAGCGAAGGGTGTTGGACATAATAGTCGAGAATACGGTGCAATATCGACGTCTAGCAGCAGTGGCACCATTGCAAACATGCCCAGTCCAACGATACAAGGACGAGATCAAACAAAGTCGACATTAAGTTTTATGCAAAAAATTGGTTTCGGACTGGGTCATATCTACAATGACCTCTGTGCCGGTGTATGGTTTAGCTACACACTGCTGTTTATGCAGGCAACCCTCCAAATACCTGCCCCTGAAACGGGTGCTTTAGTTATGCTGGGACAGATAAGTGACGCCATCTCTACGCCGATTGTTGGACTTTTGGCTGATCGGTATGGAACGAAAAGGAAATGGCATGTGTTCGGTAAGAACTTTTTGAAAGGTTTTTTAATTAGAATTATTTTTATTATCAAGAAGTGTGTTTCAGGAACGAGTCTGGTGTTTGTATCGTTCCCTATGATATTCTCCCTATGCCCCTGGTGCACTACTGCGCCCCACTGGTGGGCACCGATCTACTTTGCATTTTTTATAATAATTTTCCAGTTCGCCTGGGCGATGGTTCAAATCACCCACTTGGCTATGATACCAGAAATTTCTAAAACCCTCAAAGATCGTGCTGACCTAACCGCAACGAGGTGTGACTTTAGTTCAACCTTCAAAATATATTTTTTTAAAACATTTTTCTTACGTCAGATACTCAGCGTCAGTGTGCTCCAATGTGATTGTCTACATCGTGACATGGGCCCTGTTGCAGGGTCATAATATAAATGATAAAAATATCGGCCCAGATGATGCGTATCGTTTCAGGGATATCTCCCTCATACTGACACTGATCGGTTTGACAATGTCCGTCCTATTCCATTTTTCCCTCTCTATCAGCGGTTACGAGAGACGTCGACTACATGCAATTTCCTACCACACCACCCCCACGGATGATCGACAGCAGACGAAATATGGCCCCTCGTCAGCTGAGGAAGGTGGCGGCACATCATCAAATCAACAGGACGAACAAGATGCCCCGCCCTCGGAACGAGATCGCTTGATTGGACATCGTAGGCGTCAGACGAGAAAAAATTTCTTAGCCTCCCCACTCCTCTACATCAATGCTCTCCTGTACGTCTTCTCAAGGCTATTCATGACAACATCTCTTGTCTATATGCCACTTTGGCTAGATGAGCGATCGTGGCAATCTGTGCTAAATCCAACAGAACTAGAAAGCGATATAAATGTGGACCACCTTGCCACTGTACCACTGGTTTCATTTTTAGCCTCATTCATAGCATCGTTAGGTTTGAAACATGTTAATCGATGGATCGGCCACGAACAGGCCTACTTAATTGGATCGTTGGTAAGCGTGTCTGGGTGTGTCTGGATAGCAATTGCAGCCGCCACAGATTTTTCGCATTTTAAATTGTTCTCGGTGGCAATACTATTTGGAGCTGGCAGTTCTGTCACCATGATTAGCAGCCTATGTATAACAGCTGACATGATTGGACGACATACATACCAGGGTGGATTTATATATTCAGCGGTTACGTTCGCTGATAAATTTATCACCGGTGTGGTTGTGGTCATCATTGAGACTTTGTAAGTATAGCCCCCCCCCCCCCCCTCCCTGCACCCAGTATAACAGTTTTCGATCATTGTAACGACTTTCTTTCAGGAAATGCACGAAACGACAAGACTGCCCCGAGTATTATAGAAATGTTCTGGCATACGGATGTGGCATTGCAGCAACCCTTGGCCTCCTCACCCTATTCCTGCTCAAGTGCTCCAGACATACCGTCGGCGTCGGACGGAGGAGACATAGCAGCGAAACTGATCAGTAACGAAATCGTTATTATATTTTTTTTTAGCTTTTAGACTGTTATACTCTGCCAAATGAACCTGTGCTACTTTGTACGAAATCTCAAAGACAAAACAAAAAGACATGTTTGACTAGAGCGGAATTGTTTTTCTGTCCTACAACCAACTCATACCTGGCAATGCCTTTTTTCAGCACCCACAGTAATGGAAAAGAAAAGAAAAAATAGTACCAACTGACTAGGAACTGAATTTATTGGTGTCACCTCTTCAGAACATTTATAAAGGTCTCCTGCGGTATCCTGATATTGGCGACAAGTCTCATCTTCTTCTTCCCCTCGGACTGCTGTTTGAGTAGTTTCATCCTGCGCGTTACGTCGCCGCCATACTTGAAAATTTAATGGATTTTTTTTTGTATTATTTTTTTCTTCTTCACCTTTTTGAAAACCTACCAACTTGGCTGTCACATCCTTGCGGAATGGTTTAATGGTTTCTCTGGCCAGAACTTTACCCGCTACGCAGGCCTGAATGGCTATTTGCACCATTTGGCGGGGAATTTCTTCCTTGAGTTTGCCAACCAAGTTTTTTGCGATGGTTTGGGCCTTAGACACATGCACAATCCTGCAGAGTTCATCAACAGATCGACCATTCAAGTGGACTTCCAGCTTAACGACATTCGTCGGATGGTATCCATAGTCCTCGTAGTTAAAGCTGGCGTACCCCGAGCTGATGGATTTCAATTGGTCGTTAAAGTCCAACATAATCTCACCAAGGGGTAGAATGTACGTCATCAGGATACGGTCGTTGTCTATATTCACTGAGTTTGTTTGAACACCACGTCGGTCAACGCAGAGTCCTATAATAGGGCCCATATATTCAGTGGGTGTCATTATGGTCCCTCGGACCAGAGGTTCACTGTACTCCTCAGTGTCATAGGTTTCAGGTAAAAGACACGCGTTACTAATGGAAATCGTGTCGGTGCCCTTCTGCTTGATAAGTTTGCGATTGGACAATTTTATTTTATAAGTGACTGAGGGTGCGGTTATGATAAGGTCAGCGCCATGTTCTTGTTCAAGTCGCTGGCAAAACACCTCCATGTGGAGGAGACCTAAAAATCCCAATCGCCAGCCCTGACCAAGTGCAGGACTAGTCTCGACGGTCACTGTAACCGCTGAATCGTTCAGAATGAGTTTCTCAATGGCACCGCGAAGAGTGACGTGTTTTGATTGGTCGGTAGGGTAGATACCTGCAAATACCATCGGTTTCTGCGATGAAAATTTCTCCAAGGGGATGACTTGCTCATTTTTCAAATGGAAAGTGTCACCAATTACAGACTCCTTGCTGTTTCGCATGTTGCAACCAACTACCCCCACTTGGCCAGCAACCCTTTGGGGGTAAAATATTATTCGAATTTTCCACTCCCCTGGACTGGGGGACTACTTACAATTTTTCCACACTAGTTTCAGCCGGTCTGAGAAGAGACAGAGATTTTATCAAGTAGCTTTTCCCTGTAACAGCCGACTGGAACTCATCCCCTAAAGATATACTGCCATCCCGGACGTAGACCAAATTTAACGCACCCCTGTACCGGTCATACCAACTGTCAAACAACAGGGCTCGAAAGGGTGACGCCCTATCAACCTCCGGGGGAGGTATTCTCTCAACGATGCTGTCCAGAACGGCTTCAATACCCAACCCCAGTTTAGCTGAAACCTGCAGGAAATCACTCAAACCAAATCACCAAATCATTTGAAGGAAGCCTACCTTCAAAACCTCTGACGGGTCAATACCAAACAAATTCTCCAAATCCTTCCGAACCCGCTCCGGGTCAGCATGCTTTATGTCAATCTTATTAATGACTGGAACTACCTGCAGGCTCCTGGACTTGGCCAAATTGTAATTTGCCACTGTCTGAGCCTGAATGCCGTGAGTGGCGTCTACCAGCAAAATCACACCGTCACAAACTGCTATAGACCGTGACACCTAAACTCGCCTAGTTAATCTCCTTAATTCCATAAATCACCTGAAACCGTACCTCATTCGAAAAATCAACATGACCAGGTGTATCAATTAAATTAAGAAGGTACAACTCCCCCTGGTGCTCGTAGCACAGAGACACCGCCTGAGCCTTCACCGTGATGCCACGCTCCCTCTCAACTTGTAAACTATCCAAAATTTGATTTTGTGACGAATTCCTCGATTTTAGCCCAGTCAACTCGAGAAAACGATCCGCAAGGGTGCTTTTCCCATGGTCGACATGGGCAATAATGCTGAAATTCCGGATCTTGTCCTCAGGGATTCTGGAGAGATCCTCTGCTGCAGGGGAGGCTGCATAGCATCGCCTTTACCCAGAAAATAAGAAAATACCAAAATAGGAAAAACACCCGAAAATATTTTTGCAGTACCCACTTTTCGACTGTAAACAGGACGTTACGAATAGCAGTCACGAGACAATGCCTGAAAGGGGTGGGAAAACCAAATAAAAAAATTTAATATTAGTAGAAGGACAAACCGAATACCTTCGTTTCAAAATCACCGGCCCTATAAGCCCACTAAATTCAGCCAGCATTTCGTTTTTAACATCCCCGACCTATCCAATCACCCAAGAACTGTCACAGCTGAGCTACAGTCCGAAAAAAAAATACTTTACAGCGGCTTGCAGCGGTAAATTAACGAATACACTTAAAATGGCTGCTTGAGCAGTCGACTTGCAGGGACTAAAAAATGATTCTCTCAAAAAGGGCTCAAGGAGTTGCTTTTTTTGCAGAAATCAGTGACCACTAGGGCAAGTAATTAATCGGCAGCAAAAAGAATTAGATTCCTACAGTCGGTCGCGAAATATTAGCCCAAACGCAAGTTTTCATGGGACTAAAAAATGATTTTCTCAAAAAGGGCTCAGGGAGTTGCTTTTTTTGCAGAAATCAGTGACCACTAGGGCAAGTAAAGAATCGGCGGCAAAAAGAATTAGATTCCTACAGTCGGTCGCGAAATATTAGCCCAAACGCAAGTTTTCATGGGACTAAAAAATGATTTTCTCACAAAGGGCTCAGGGATTTGCTTTTTTTGCAGAAATCAGTGACCACTAGGGCATTTAATTAATCGGCAGCAAAAAGAATTAGATTCCTACAGTCGGTCGCGAAATATTAGCCCAAACGCAAGTTTTCATGGGACTAAAAAATGATTTTCTCAAAAAGGGCTTAGGGAGTTGCTTTTTCTGCAGAAATTAGTGACCACTAGGGCAAGTAAAGAATCGGCAGCAAAAAGAATTAGATTCCTACAGTCGGTCGCGAAATATTAGCCCAAACGCAAGTTTTCATGGGACTAAAAAATGATTTTCTCACAAAGGGCTCAGGGATTTGCTTTTTTTGCAGAAATCAGTGACCACTAGGGCAAGTAACTAATCGGCAGCAAAAAGAATTAGATTCCTACAGTCGGTCGCGAAATATTAGCCCAAACGCAAGTTTTCATGGGACTAAAAAATGATTTTCTCACAAAGGGCTCAGGGATTTGCTTTTTTTGCAGAAATCAGTGACCACTAGGGCAAGTAACTAATCGGCAGCAAAAAGAATTAGATTCCTACAGTCGGTCGCGAAATATTAGCCCAAACGCAAGTTTTCATGGGACTAAAAAATGATTTTCTCAAAAAGGGCTCAGGGATTTGCTTTTTTTGCAGAAATCAGTGACCACTAGGGCAAGTAATTAATCGGCAGCAAAAAGAATTAGATTCCTACAGTCGGTCGCGAAATATTAGCCCAAACGCAAGTTTTCATGGGACTAAAAAATGATTTTCTCAAAAAGGGCTCAGGGATTTGCTTTTTTTGCAGAAATTAGTGATCACTAGGGCAAGTAATTAATCGGCAGCAAAAAGAATTAGATTCCTACAGTCGGTCGCGAAATATTAGCCCAAACGCAAGTTTTCATGGGACTAAAAAATGATTTTCTCGAAAAGGGCTCAGGGAGTTGCTTTTTTTGCAGAAATCAGTGACCACTAGGACAACTAATTAATCGGCACCAAAAAGAATTAGATTCCTACAGTCGGTCGCGAAATATTAGCCCAAACGCAAGTTTTCATGGGACTAAAAAATGATTTCCTCAAAAAGGGCTCAGGGAGTTGCTTTTTTTGCAGAAATTAGTGATCACTAGGGCAAGTAATTAATCGGCAGCAAAAAGAATTAGATTCCTACAGTCGGTCGCGAAATATTAGCCCAAACGCAAGTTTTCATGGGACTAAAAAATGATTTTCTCACAAAGGGCTCAGGGATTTGCTTTTTTTGCAGAAATCAGTGACCACTAGGGCAAGTAACTAATCGGCAGCAAAAAGAATTAGATTCCTACAGTCGGTCGCGAAATATTAGCCCAAACGCAAGTTTTCATGGGACTAAAAAATGATTTTCTCACAAAGGGCTCAGGGATTTGCTTTTTTTGCAGAAATCAGTGACCACTAGGGCAAGTAACTAATCGGCAGCAAAAAGAATTAGATTCCTACAGTCGGTCGCGAAATATTAGCCCAAACGCAAGTTTTCATGGGACTAAAAAATGATTTTCTCAAAAAGGGCTCAGGGATTTGCTTTTTTTGCAGAAATCAGTGACCACTAGGGCAAGTAATTAATCGGCAGCAAAAAGAATTAGATTCCTACAGTCGGTCGCGAAATATTAGCCCAAACGCAAGTTTTCATGGGACTAAAAAATGATTTTCTCAAAAAGGGCTCAGGGATTTGCTTTTTTTGCAGAAATTAGTGATCACTAGGGCAAGTAATTAATCGGCAGCAAAAAGAATTAGATTCCTACAGTCGGTCGCGAAATATTAGCCCAAACGCAAGTTTTCATGGGACTAAAAAATGATTTTCTCGAAAAGGGCTCAGGGAGTTGCTTTTTTTGCAGAAATCAGTGACCACTAGGGCAAGTAAAGAATCGGCGGCAAAAAGAATTAGATTCCTACAGTCGGTCGCGAAATATTAGCCCAAACGCAAGTTTTCATGGGACTAAAAAATGATTTTCTCAAAAAGGGCTCAGGGAGTTGCTTTTTTTGCAGAAATCAGTGACCACTAGGGCAAGTAAAGAATCGGCGGCAAAAAGAATTAGATTCCTACAGTCGGTCGCGAAATATTAGCCCAAACGCAAGTTTTCATGGGACTAAAAAATGATTTTCTCAAAAAGGGCTCAGGGAGTTGCTTTTTTTGCAGAAATCAGTGACCACTAGGGCAAGTAAAGAATCGGCGGCAAAAAGAATTAGATTCCTACAGTCGGTCGCGAAATATTAGCCCAAACGCAAGTTTTCATGGGACTAAAAAATGATTTTCTCAAAAAGGGCTCAGGGAGTTGCTTTTTTTGCAGAAATCAGTGACCACTAGGGCAAGTAAAGAATCGGCGGCAAAAAGAATTAGATTCCTACAGTCGGTCGCGAAATATTAGCCCAAACGCAAGTTTTCATGGGACTAAAAAATGATTTTCTCAAAAAGGGCTCAGGGAGTTGCTTTGTTTGCAGAAATCAGTGACCACTAGGACAACTAATTAATCGGCACCAAAAAGAATTAGATTCCTACAGTCGGTCGCGAAATATTAGCCCAAACGCAAGTTTTCATGGGACTAAAAAATGATTTCCTCAAAAAGGGCTCAGGGAGTTGCTTTTTGTGCAGAAAACAGTGACCACTAGGGCAAGTAATTAATCGGCAGCAAAAAGAATTAGATTCCTACAGTCGGTCGCGAAATATTAGCCCAAACGCAAGTTTTCATGGGACTAAAAAATGATTTCCTCAAAAAGGGCTCAGGGAGTTGCTTTTTGTGCAGAAAACAGTGACCACTAGGGCAAGTAAAGAATCGGCGGCAAAAAGAATTAGATTCCTACAGTCGGTCGCGAAATATTAGCCCAAACGCAAGTTTTCATGGGACTAAAAAATGATTTTCTCAAAAAGGGCTCAGGGAGTTGCTTTTTTTGCAGAAATCAGTGACCACTAGGGCAAGTAAAGAATCGGCGGCAAAAAGAATTAGATTCCTACAGTCGGTCGCGAAATATTAGCCCAAACGCAAGTTTTCATGGGACTAAAAAATGATTTTCTCAAAAAGGGCTCAGGGAGTTGCTTTTTTTGCAGAAATCAGTGACCACTAGGGCAAGTAAAGAATCGGCGGCAAAAAGAATTAGATTCCTACAGTCGGTCGCGAAATATTAGCCCAAACGCAAGTTTTCATGGGACTAAAAAATGATTTTCTCAAAAAGGGCTCAGGGAGTTGCTTTTTTTGCAGAAATCAGTGACCACTAGGGCAAGTAAAGAATCGGCGGCAAAAAGAATTAGATTCCTACAGTCGGTCGCGAAATATTAGCCCAAACGCAAGTTTTCATGGGACTAAAAAATGATTTTCTCAAAAAGGGCTCAGGGAGTTGCTTTTTTTTGCAGAAATCAGTGACCACTAGGGCAACTAATTAATCGGCAGCAAAAAGAATTAGATTCCTACAGTCGGTCGCGAAATATTAGCCCAAACGCAAGTTTTTCATCAGCACGTATCTTTTTTCTTAACGGTTAGGGCTGAGAAGTCTCAATTTTTTGTAGGACAGTTTGTTGTTATGATATTCTTATAATAGTACCGTTAATTGTTCGAAGAGCCGCTGCAAAGAAACTGTTTATTCCGATAGGCTGTGAAATTGCGAGGAGATTGTATGACTTCCCAATTGGGTTTGTTGCGTCGCTCGCGACTTCTATATCTCATTTCCCTCTTTCCAGTTTCTTAGATGTTTTCTTGGAATTTCCTCGAAGAAAATTAGAGCCGCATACGCACGTCTTTCTCTGACCCGTGTTCGAGCTGGGATTGCCTGAAGAGTGCGACTAGAATTTTCTTTACTATTTTCTTTTTCTTTCATTTCGTTTTTTTTTTGTAAAGAAAACAAATGTCAATTAGTAGGTGGCTTTGAGGCGATGTTGGGGCCGGGATTGTGATAAAGGCGAAGATTTTCCTGGAAAACAGTCGATTTTTTGTGGCAACGGGAATTTTGTAAATAGCTCGAAGCATACTTTAGAGCAGTGCTAAAAACACCAACGGGACAGCCGGTTCCTTGGAGTGTGAACGTCCCCAAGTTAATTAAATTTTTTTTTTTTAATAATCTGTGGAGGAGGTGGTGGTCATCGAAAGGAGGATTGGCCTAGCAGACCTATTCGGGACACTAGAAGGTAAATAGACTGCGGGACAGGAGCGATTGGTAGCTGCTGAGGGGTACCTAGGAAAACATGTTACTCAGCGGAAGGGAATAGTGCAGCACCTTTAAGGACTTCATTTATCCTCTTGCAAGCCCAGAAATAGGAGAGGAGATTTTTAAAATGGATTTGGTGGACATTGATAAGGTTTTGGACGATTTGGAGCTGAACGAGAATAATGAGCCGAACGCTCTGGCCACAGCGGCTGTACCGCAAGTCGATGAGGTGGTTGCTGCCGGGAAAGCACCCACGAATGCGAATGCAATCACTGAAGAGCGGAGTAAGAAGTTTGTGGCTGTTTCTCATGTCTTTAGCAGCCTTGATGACTACCGACGTGATGTGGAAAGCCTGGGGGAGGAAATAAAGCGGCTCAAAACGGAGGACGACGTTGCTCTTCATGTCGATATGGATTGTGATAAAAAGACTTCATCCTCGCAAAGTGATAAAAGTGACGGTCAAGCTGAGGGTGAAGAGAAGGTCCTGTCACCTGTTGAAGATCATACCGAGGAGTACCAGGATGAGGGAGATTGTGTTACATCCGCTAGCTCGATTACAACATCCTCGCCGTCGTCATTTTCTTCGGGTCCCTCACCCGGATCGTCGACGGAATCGTGTTCTTTCATATCAGGGCCCGAATGTGGGAAGCCTGAACGTGAGGGGGATGGAGGCAATCCAGGACGAAATTGTGAAATTGAGAAAGCCAATTCGAAGCAGGTCAGCACTTTTGATGGAACCAAGACCCGGGAGGACAACAGTAAAAATGATCCTAGTGCCGATGTGGGTCTCTCCTCAATTTCGTCGTGCCTGTACAATGAAAATACGTCGTCGTCCTTGCCCGGGTTCAGCCAGGATATGCTAAAAACCGAAGCTTTGAGCTCGATATCCTCCCACACTGGGCCATCGGATAAGAATTCCGATCAGGGGTCCCTAAACTCACAGGAGGATGGAGAGGAAGTGCCCAATCCACCAGCTGGATCAAATCTCAACTATCCGGCAGCGGTACCAAAAATAGACGAGGGCTCTGTTATGGCTGATGCCCAGAACCCCAGCCAAAAGGTGGTTGGATTTGGTTCCACAATGGATGAAATTTCAGACACTGAACTGGATAGTATCCTACAGGAGATTGATAGTGACTCGCAAGTGTTTTCTGCACAAGCAAATACACGACCGACAGAGCCAGCTGGTGGGATCACAGCCGCTCTGGCTGTTTCTGAGGACATCCCTACGGAGCCGATTTCCCCGAGCATTGAAGAGGTCACTTGCGATTCGGATATTGTGGTGCAGCCGAAGAAAATTGAGGAGGAGGACAACCTCCAGAATGCGGATAGTTTCTCCCAGGCGTCGACTATTGAATTTGCAGAACTCCGGCTGCAAAGTGATTTTGGGACGGACGTTCTGGCCGATGATCGGAGCACGAGCAGCAACAGTGGGATAAAGGCTGATGTGCGGGGGGATTTTCTTAATTCCCAATCAACTTGTTCAGGTAGTGATGAGCCAGAGGATTTGGGTAAGGATGCCCAGCCAGAAAATGGTGAGACTGCATCAGCGCTACCTGAGAGGAGTGCAGAATTGCCAGTGGTAGCAACAACGTCCCACAAACAAGTGCTGCAGCGTCCCAACTCCCTGGATCTACCAGTCCAGAATTCGATTGGGATCCACATCAATTCAACGGCTGGTCAAACGCCCCCAGCATCCCGGATAGACGATGCAGGCGTTCTGTCCAGCTCCAGCTCCGAGGATATACCACAAGTTCCTGGCGAAGTGACCGGAGTAGCAGAGGATCTGTGGTCCGATCAGCAAGCGCAACAAAACAGCGCCACAACCAGCGACGGGACAGTTAACACCAGCAAATTAGGGAAGGTGCCACCATTTTGGATCCCGGATAGTGAGGCGAACGCCTGCATGCAATGCAAACAGAAATTTACCCTAATTAAGAGACGGCACCACTGTCGGGCATGTGGACAAGTCCTCTGCTCGGTTTGTTGCTCTCAGAAGGCGAAACTTGAATTCCTAGGGGACGCCGAAGTTCGGGTTTGTGTCCAGTGTCATCTAATCCTAAGCGAGCGGTGTGCGTCTGAAATAAGGTCAACAGGGGGATCACAGTCTCCAAACACTTTAGCGGCAAGGTCACCCAATCCAAACAATCCAATGGAGTACTGTTCGGTTATTCCACCACATCAGCAAGTAACTCAATCGTCCCAATCTCCAATTTCGGTAATGGTACCCGTGGGTGTCCTTAAGCGTGAAGGCTCCTCGAAAAATGGACGAAAGGATAAAACTGTGATATTCAGCGACGGTATCCGACCCGGATGTGACCTCACCGAATTGGACAACAGTTGGGATGACAACAAGGTGCCGGGAAGCAGTGGATCTTCCACATATCGAAAGATTTCAAAGAGGGAACAGACACCTCCAGGTAAACATTTTTCTAAGACAATCAAAAATTTGAAATTTGAGACCCCTATAAATTTTTTCTCAGTTCTTAACAACCAAAGATCGAGTCGGACGACAAAGTTGCCAGCGTGCGATGAGGCAGACTCGTACATCCCAAAGGAGCCGAACGCCCTTCCTCCCGTCTATGTGGCGGCTAAAGGGGATTTCAGCTACAAGGAGGTCCAAAACAACGAGCAGCTTATTGAGCAGCTCCAGAAAGAAACACTTAAATTTGCGGTCCAGCGGAATTTTTATGTTTTTGTGAAAATTGTAAAGCGTAAGAACCTTCTAGGGGTCGCGTGAAAGTAGCCCACACTAATCGGATTTTTTTTTTTTTTTTCAAACATTTCTAGTAAAGTGCTGCATCAATAAGACGATCATAAACTTTACGACCCTAGGGATGCACCATGTCGGCCAGGATGAGGTTATCATTCTGCTCGAGTTGGACAGTTCGGGTATGCTGCCCAAGGACATTTTCATCCATTTGAATGAGATATACCGTGACGCAGACAAGGGTCACCCTGTAACAGAGCTTGGCTTCTCTGTACCGAAAATGCCAAACTTTTTGGGTACCAAGGAGAATGGTGGACTGTTGTTCATTCGACCGACCTTCCAGTGCCTCCAAGAGATACACCTGCCCGAACAGCCATTCCTTATTGGTATACTGATCCATCGGTGGGAGGTGCCTTGGGCGAAAATATTTCCTCTAAGATTAATGCTAAGGCTTGGGGCACAGTACCGTTACTATCCAAGCTCGCATATATCGATTCGTGGCAGGGATGCTGTCTATGGAGAAATCTCTCAGACGATTATAAATTTTTTGGCTGTAAGCTGATCTTGAACAAAATTGTTTTTTTATTATTTGTTTTTTTTTTTTTTTTTTTTTGGTACTTTCCAGGATTTCCGAAACTATACCTACACTCTATCGACAATAAAGGGGATGTACATTCACATGGAAGATCGACGGACAAGTATTACGATTCCGAAGAATCGCTACGATCAGGTCTTGAAGGCTGTGAACAATTCTAGTGATCACATTTTGGCATTTGGTGGCAATTTTTCAAAAAAGGCTGATGGTCACCTTGTCTGTATTCAAAATATGGAGGCTGACTGTCCAGAGACAAGAACTTATTCGACACAAGCTATCAACATACAAGGACAGCCGAGAAAAAGTAATATATATTTTTTTTTTAAATTTATTTAGGACCTTGGGGTCCAAAAATATAAAAACTAACCTATCAGCGGTGGCTGTGAGTGGGTGTTTGTGTGGGTGTGTGTGTGTTCGTGTGTGTGGGTGTGTATGTATGCACGTGTGGGTTTGTATTTTTTTTTTCAAAAAGTCAAAAATACTTTAACTATACATTTTCTCAAAAAAAAAGTCACGAAATTGCGTTGTACAAAATTTTATCCATGCAGTCACCGGGGCTAGCTTTATCGTACTTAATGGGGCGCTAAAGACAGCCACTGGACTCTCGGGGAAATGTAGTATTGTGGAGGATGGCGTTATGGTACAAATTCTTCCATCCAAAATGACATCGGTCCGAAATGACCTTAAAAATATGAAAGATGTTGAAATCATTTGTGGTCCAGTTGATGCTGATGAGAGTCAAACTGAGGTGGTCAGCATGAAGTGGATTGGCGACGATGTGGAATTTAATATTGGGTATGTATCAAAATTGGTTTTATTTTTATTTTATTTTATTTATTAATTTTTTTATTTTGTTCGAATAAGAAAGGACTATTGGATTTTGACTTTTTTTTTTACGTAGTTGAGCTTCCAGTTTGGTTAAGAAATATAAAAGAAAGACAAAAAAAGGTTTACGATGGCAACTCAAATATGTCACACCAAAAATAATAAATTTGCTTAGGTTTTCATAAAAGTGTATACACGGGTGTTTTTGGGGTCAGTCAATTTAAAAGCGCCGCTCTACTTCAAAATCATCAATTCACAATGGTGGCTGAAATATGGCAAGCCCAAAATACTTGATGGTACATACGAGTATATAAATTTAAAAGTGAAAATTGGCACATAGAGGTTTTTTGGGTCCATGATTTTAAAATATACGCTACATACTTTAGAGGGGCGACAAATTATGTTTTGTGGTCATTGTTTTTTTGTTATTTAAAGGCTGGATACGAATTTTGCTAGACTGTAACAAAAGTTGTCTCAACAGAAAAATATTTCCATTTCTTTTAAAACAAAAAATTTTTTTTCTTAATCCCAAAAATAGCGTTAAATCACCGATTGATTGCAAGCGGATGGACGGCATTCCAAGCATACGAGTCCACTCTGGACTGAATTTTTCGAATGCGAATCACATGATTAAGTGGACGGAAGTTTTTGTTATACAAGTAACGTTTTGCATTTTCTTTATTGTTCTGTTGTATTGTTTTTTTATTTTTGATTTTAACCCAAAATTCATATTGGTGTTTCTCTTCTCGTTCAAACAGTCAAATGAGGAAACAACGCACGGCAAAGATCCCATCGATATTTCAAAACTTTCTGAACAGATTGCCAAAAGTACATCAAAAGCGCTAGTTTCTCTTTTAGATTTGCTGGCTGCAAAGGGTTGCACGAAAATTGGATTGCGGGCCACACTTCATCAGGAAAATGTAAAACAAAAAATTATTTAATTTTTAATTTTTTTTTATTTGAGCCGTTTAAAATTAATTGAAATTTTTTTTTTTTTTGTGTTTCTCAAACTTTTTAAATAGGTTTGCTATGAAGCTGGTAGCCAAAATCAAAAATTAGCACCGTTCTACATGAACGCCTTGGATAATGAATTAATTCCAACACTACACAAGCAGACAACATCTCTAGAGATTGAGACCCCAATTATCTTGGAGCTGATTTTTCACATATTAGACAAATAATACCAATACCGCTTAAACCAATCATTCCTCTATGTCCTCGTCGTCCCGAAACCACAAAAAACGATACATTACTATTTCTCATTATAAATTATTAAAGCAAGAAGAAGAAGAAGGAGAAGAAAAAAAAAATCATCATCAGCATAATACGAGGATTTATCAAAATAAAGACCATAATTAATTTTGTCAATTGTGGAAGCTTGTTCTGGTTGGTTTTGGATTTTTATTTAACTATTTTTTAACGTTTTTGTTTTGTTTAACTTTGCGTTTATGTATGGAACAAAAAAAAAAAGAAATAAATAAATAAAAACTAACAATAATCCGCTAAACCTGAAAAACTTTGTGATACTATAGAAGAAAAAAAACGTAGAGATGTAGAGGACTAGAGACGCGTGCGATTAGGAGAAGGATAAAAATGGATGGCTTAGGTAGGAGGCACTTATAGAAAGACCTATTTACGTTTTACTTAAGAATTTAGATAATGAAGAAAAACAAGAGATAAAAGAAAAATATAAAAAAAAAAATAAATAAATAAATAAATCCAAATACCAGAGAAAGAAAATATATTTGTTTGTTGCAATTCTTTTTAATGTTTAATGTGAATAAAAAATAAAATAAAATAAATAAAAAAGCCAACTCTATGTTCTGTATATAAAAAATAAAGGAAATCTATTTAATAAACGGAAAAATAAGAATAATAAAAAAAAAAGACAATTCACTGGCATTGTTTTCCTTCGAAACCAGCTGAGCAATTCCGACCCTCCCGTCCATTAATTCCAAGAACGAGTGAGCAGTTTTTCGTACCTGGCATTTTTCAGGGTTCAGGTGAAGGTAAATAGGAAGGCAGGCAAAAAAAAAAAAAATAATTACCTTCTCTCCAAGAAATGATATTTGCCAGTGTGTGAATGGGGTAAATACAATGTGAAGTGTACCGACTCGAGCACACCGAGAATATTTGAAAATTGCTCGCTCATAACTCTGCTGGTCAGTGTAGTGTATTTTCAGTCGTCGAATAATGCTGTTGGCTAGCAGATAAAATCATTGCCGCTGAATGGTTCTACCGCTTTTTTCCCCTTTAACAACATCCGACACAAGGGGCGTAAAATTATCACAAGAAAAAGTAAAAGTTCGATATTTCGTTAAAATAAACGCAAACGGATAAAATCATAAAAAGAAAAAAAAAAAAAAAGAAAATTCTTTTCTAGTTGTTTTGGCGTTTAGAAGAAAATTTATTTTTAAAGTACAGTGACGCATTCGACTCAGAGATATATCTGACTTTCCTTCGTCTGTTTTTCGCATTCAAGTTGTTTTCCTCATTTGCTGTTGTTCGTTTTCCAAAAATTACTCACAAAAAAATAACCTGTGTCTCACCGAGATGTGACGGAATTAAATGTAAATATAAAAAATAATAAATTTGTTGGTGCGAAAATAGAAAAAGAAAAAAAAAAAACAATTTACAATCTCTCAGAGCAGCTCCACGCCACACGGGTGGATTTGTTTGTTTGTTTGTTTGTCCTTCCAAACAATTCCTGAAGCAGTTCCGATAAATCTTCAAGCCAAACGATCAATCGATAACAAAACAAAAAAAATATAAAGTGCATGTTATAAATAAATAAATAAAAATTCGCGTTTCAATGTTAACAAGGGACCCAAGTGTGCTCTCCAACTCCAGGGCAGGCCAGTGTATGTTCGGCTGTATACCATAGTGGCCATATAAGGGCGGCGGGCAGTAATAACAGATAAAAAAAAAATAAATAAACAACAACAGAAAACAACATCAGGAGCATCATCCACCCAGCTGAGCAAATATCCTTCCGATAAATCGACTAGCTGTGATTGCGCTGCTATGGGGTAAGTCGACACAGTCGTCATCTCCTCCAATGTACCGAAAAAGTAAAATCCCCCCAAAAACACCTACGTCCCAACAAATCGGCCATATTTTGATGTGCGAAATTCTCTTGGAGCGACGACTGTCCCCTTTTTTTATCTATGACTTCATTCTTTGTATATCGTCGAGCTCCACCGCCAGTCAACAGTGTGGGGGCAAGCAAACTGAATGGGACAGATGTAGTGCAAATTGTAACAATTTTAATAACATCAAAATTGCATTGCCATCTACTTCATAAGCTCCAGGCAATAAAAAAAAAACAAAAAGGTAGTAATAACACATTTCCAGATAGCAAGGAGAAAATCAAACCCTCCTTACCTTGCCCTCCCCCCGTGACATTATGCTTTAATAATAGGCCTGGACAGATTTCTCAAAGTCGCTCACGACAAAAACCAACAAGAATCCAAACCTAACCTAAAAAAAATAATATGAACATGAAAATAGAGTTAAGTTAAAAATTAAACAGCTGACCAAAACAGAGGACTGTCCTTCTGTCTCGTCATTCATCTCATTTCCCACCTTTATTACCCAACAGAAACTTAAATCAGCTCCACAAGTGCCACACTAGTCTAGAGACATAAGCGAAAAGTGGGGTTAGACATCATAAACAAGGCTATGCCATAAACGCTATGAAAACTGATAAGCTCATACAGCCACTAACAGCTGGTCTATGCAAAAACATAGAATTTGTAGCCCTTAGTTGGATTGGCAAATTCTTCTGACGTGTTTTTCCAATGGCAGAAAAAGTTCTTTGCTTTTATACGCCTTGCTGACCAATCGACGAATCAATTATTGAGGTAAGAATAAGAACGAACCGGCTTTTTTCCTAGAAATACGGAATTTCGAATTTTCACGTGGGGTGGGGCATTGTTCTAATTGAATTGGTCATTATTGCAAAAACTAACAAAGATCAACTCGTTCTTGTCTGGAATCACCTAGTTGGCCCACCGGGGTTTGCTTTGGGTAAGGAAAACATCAAACAGACTTAATATTGTCACGGGGCGTTGTTATATGAGAATTGGGCATTATTGGAAAAATTAACGAGCATCAGTCATAAGGTCGTTCTTGTCTGGGATCACTTAGTAGGCCCACCGGGGGTTGGGCTGGGTAAGAAAAACATCAAACAGACTTAATATTGTCACGGGGCGTTGTTCTAAGGCAATTGGGTATTATTAGAAAAAATAACGAAAATCCGCCATAAGCTCGTTCTTGTCTGGAATCACCTAGTAGGCCCACCTGGGGCTGGTCTGGGTAAGACAACATCAAACAGACTTGATATTGTCACGGGGGCGTTGTTATGAGGGAATAGGGCATTATTGGAAAAAAAACCGAGCATCAGTCATAAGCTCGTCCTTGTCTGGAATCACCTAGTAGGCTCACCGGGGGTTGATCTAAGTAAGAGAAACATCAAACAGACTTAATATTGTCACGGGGCGTTGTTCTAAGGCAATTGGGTATTATTAGAAAAAATAACGAAAATCCGCCATAAGCTCGTTCTTGTCTGGAATCACCTAGTAGGTCAATCAGACGTCTTTGTAAAAGAAAGCAAGGCTTAATATTATCACGGGGCATTTTTCTGAGCAAATTGGGCATTATTAAAAAGATGACAAAGGCGCACCAATAAGCTTCTTGCTGTACCTGTTCACCTAGTCGACCTATCAAGGGTTGATTTGGGTAAAAGAATAAGTAAACAGAATTTTGCATTTTAGCGGGGGCATTTTTGTAAGGGAATTAGGCATTATTGGATAAAATTGAAACTGGTCTTAATTGCAAAGAATTAGGATAGAAGTAATGTGGGGGGGGCATCTAGAAGTTCTGTAAGGCTGGATATGTGGGTAGTGTGTGCGATAGAAAGAAAGCTATTCACAAGGATATACAGATTTTGCCAACCTGCGAGGTGACCTAGTTTCATATTTGTTCGTTCTTCTCTGAGATACTACGCAAGATCATAGATATTCCCCCAGTTTTGGTGTTGATGTAAAATAACTCACCCCCCCCCCCCCCCCCCCCACCTTTTCACTCTCTCTCTGCGCCAACGCACCTTTTTTATTCTGATATTTCTTCTACTTTCTACTCTATGGCCTTGCTGATTGGTGTTGGTCCTCCGAACAGAGAGAGAGAGGAACAGGAAAAACGGAAACAACACCAAGAAAAGGGGGGGGGGGGGGGGGGGGGGCTTGAGATGTTTTGTGCGTTTCCTGTTTTCTTAAATGAGAAAGGCTAGCTTCGGCAAAATGGGAACTGCTAGGAAATTTGCAAATTTCAATAATATTAAAAGGAAGGATTTCGGATGCGATATTCCCTACGTTCTCCCCCTTCTCATTGTCCTTTAATCGCCGGAGGTATCGTAAGGGTGTGTTGTTATCGTCTCTAGGATGCCCTACATCCATCTCATCGTGTAGGAGGAAAAAAGCACCAGGAAAACAGAGACAAAAAAAAATCAGAATTATTGGGGCAGTAGCAGCTAGCATCCCTTAATCAGGAACAGCTGCAGCAGCAGGACATCTGGAGCAAAATATGAGAGCAGTAGATGCTTACAGGTGATGGTGGTGGAGTCTGAGAGAGAAACACCTCCATTCCTTTCTTAGGCACTTGACGAAATCAAATTCGGTAGGAACATATGTACGCTCTTTTGACCCATTTTTTTGTTTGTTTGTTTGTTTGTTTTCGGTTTATTCGGAAATTTAAAAAGTGGGTCATGGTTTTCGAATGAGATTTAATTAGAAATTTTTTTTATTAGATTTATCGAATAGTAGGTAGTCGGGTTTCTTAAAAATAAAAACGAAATATATATAAAAAAAAAAATAGCATCCCCCTCCCACAGAGAAATTGTGTAGTTTGTGGGGGGCTAAGTTAAAAGAACACATACATCCTGGGCATCTCTCTTTTCAGCTGTGGGGGATGATAGTTTTTCTTTTTTTGGCGCGTATCTATGGAACGACAGTCGTAGGTGTTTCAAGGAACTAATGGTCGCATCGGTTTTTAATCATAAAGTGAAAAGTTCGGTTTGTAATTTTTTTTTAATAATTTTTAATAGCTTTTATTTTATTATTGTGCCCTCCTGTGCACCTCTAATATCGAATAAAACAGAAAAACAATACGGCTGCAGAGTGTTCTTGTTGTGTATCACAAAAATATCTGTAGGAAGTCGCAGCCATCGAAGATTGTGTGAAAAAATAGAAAAGAATAGGCCACTTCGTCACCGAGTGTTACTGTTTTCGAATTCTTAACATTTATCGTTGCGAGAGCAATGCTACAGCCGTTCCAATTCGACGTGTTTTCATTGTCAAAATAAATAAAACAATAAACGCATTTTTATAATTTTATTTTATTAGAACGAGTTTTAGTGCGATAATTTTCCGATGCGATGTAGCTTATCTCCTGTAGCAGGTGTCGTTTGTGAATATTCCAGAATAATTATAAAATAATAATGAAAATCACACTTACCCCGGAAATAAACATAAGACGTGTACCAATGCCTTCTTCTTCTTGTTTATCTTTCCAGATAGAAATATAATCGGAACAGAGGAAAAATAAATAAACCGGAAAGACACTGACTAAAAAGTTTTAAACCTGCAAAAAAGAAAAAAAAAATCAAAAGTTAATTAGACTGGATAAAAGTGCTCCGTATATAAATTTGTCCTTTCATGTTTTTAAATTACGACAAATACGACCAATCCCATCATTTTCGGATTTCTTCGGCCAAAACAAAAATGAAAATATAAGAAAAGAAAAAAAATTAAGAAAAAAAAATATGCCTCGACAGCTCACATCGCACACATAAATGAAATTTCTAGGGTATCAACCACACCGTACAAATAAAAGCACATTTATGCAGCTTACCAACAAAAGGATTTTCAAAATCAGGAAAAATGTAAGTAGCTCTTAAATTTCCCACAAAAAAAAAAACAAAAAAAAAAACACCATTCGGGCTGATCTTCTTGTGCACATTTTGGTGTGAAATTTGTGCGTGAAATTTGGTCATTGTGCAGAAAAGTGTTATTTGGTTGAAAACTTTCGGAAAATTTTCCCTCGATACCCCTCCACAATTTAGCGATATTATTATCATAAAGTAATAAAATAATTCACCTCATCCACAGGTAACCAGAGGGCCAACATGGCATCGCAATACGACGGGGACGATGATGGGAGTTTAATAGACGATGAAACAATTGATGAGTTCTATGACAGATTTAATAATGAAGTGGATGAATCTCTGGCGGAGGAGGAGGAGAGTATTGTAAAATCATCATCACCATTGGTATTTACCAAAACTTCATCGCTAAGATACTATCCCATATTTAATCGTGCTGATAAAGTATTACGATATCATCAATCACAATTGCAACATCGCCATCAGCAACAGCAACAGAAACAAGAATTGGTGAATCAACAGCCGCTGTATCGATCATCGATATCATCTTTAGTCTCACCAGTTGGAAGAGTTGGAAGTTCTACAGGTGTAATATTAAATAATCGTCTCCGATCAATACCAACAAAAACAAAAAAATTTTCAAATAGTGGATCTAGAATTTATCAGAGAACAACTGGTGTCAGCAGTGGGATAACGCGTGGGGGTGGAAGGCATTTTGAATATATTCTACCGGTTCAACGATACAGAAAATTAGAGGCTACCATCAATGATAAAAAAAATTTTCAATTTAAAACAGATACATCGATAAGCGGTTTCAAAAATCACACAAGTACAAATTATGTTCAACAGCCACAAGATCAGAGCCACCCAAAGGATACGAAAAAGCGCTTATTTGATACACCACATAAACCGCATCAATTGCACAGCCACCAGATAAGGTCGGTTATTGAAGGTAATAGCCTGCAGCAGCAAAAGGCGACTGGGCCGAACGAAGGGATCGGCTCTGGTCGGTCAGGTATCTCATTTGATCGGGTCGAGGTGTCCTGGTTTGACCCAGCCCTCCCACTCACAACAATTTTTGCAATATCTATTTTTGGTATTGTCGTATTGGGCATTGTTATAATATTTTGGCTTAAAAATTTACTCTTTCATCGCAACAAGACCCGAAAACAGGACCATACCAATTGTCACGTTATTCGAACAGAGGGGCAGAATTTTATCAAAGAAAAATTACAAGTAATGGATGATGATCCCAAATCATATCGAATATCTGAGGATCACCAGACAAATGTGTCTGATGGAAAAAAACGGACCGATGATGCTCAACAACATGTCGACAGTGATGTCGAAGTAGTCGACAATAGGATTGTCGATGAATTGCATTCTAATTTTGATAGTCTGACTATTGACCCAACACCAAAAAATGACGTATTATTAGTTGATAAAAAATCCTCGCCAATAGTATTAGAGCCGGAAGCTGAGACCAGCTGTCATAGGCATTTTATATTTACCAGCACAGCAATTGCGGCTGCAGCGGCGGCTGTGTCGACACCCTCAACGTTATATTCGAACATTGGAACGAACAGCCGGTCATCTGGGGTTATATCGGTGGCAGCAGTACCGATACCGGTGCCTGTGCCTATACCTCTGCCAATACCAATACCTGTACCAATACCCGTAACACATCACCAGTCGATTTACCAGCAGCAGCCATATCGCACAGAGAAGTCCTACCATCAGCAACAAGCGCAGGAGAAACAGTCGACACCTGTTCGGCCGTTGCTTCTAAAGTCGTCCTCTACGACATCACAGGCTGGTTTATCATCGCCAGCGCAAACGAACCGTTCCCGGCGTTTCTCTTTATGCGAGAGGCGATCTCATTCGCCACAGACATCATCATCAAATGCCCACCACCACCACACAAAGGCGCAGTCGATATCCCGTTTATCCCGTCGTGACCATTACGATGGTGATTTTGGGCAAACCGTGGCCAACCAGCCAAACCGTCAGCAATTCGATGGAACTCCAACCAGCGCTGGAATTATACAAAAATGCTTCGATACCCATTGCAGCACTGATGACAAAGAAAACGAAATACCCGCCGGGGGAGATGTTTATTCACCAAAAATGAAGCTAAGTGAACAAGTTCTAGCCCAACAGAATTCCCCGAGGAGTTTTAGTGATTCCCCAGCAGCGACAACATCCTCTTCAGTAATGCGGTTCACATTTTCGCCTAAACAAATTTTGGCAAACAGCGAAAACGGAAGTAGCAATGGTAATAGCCCACCTGTGGTAGCACCACCACCCCCACCGACAGGTGCTATATGCCAGCCAAGTCCACTGCTCAATTCGGCGGTGTACAAGCACGGGAATTATTTTAAATTTCCCGAAGTCGATTGTCTAACTCCAGAAAAGAGCATAACAATAACACCAGCAGCAGTTTCAGCAGCAACGATCCCACCTCTGACACCGCAACAATCAGCAGCTCCATCTGTACGGAGGTATAATCAGGACTCGCTGGAGAGTCACCCGAGTTCGGAGGAGAGTGGGGCTGCATTATCGTCAGCATCATCGTCCCCACCAGCAAAAATGAGGCCATCACCAGCAACCTTATCGACACCTCCAGTTACCCAGGCGACACGACGAGCCCGCCTAAAGTCGATCTCACTAGATTCAGATGGGGCACGGCTCGTTGAAGACAATTTGGGTGTACCTGTGGAGGAATTGATCGAGAGGGCAAACCAGTCACCTACCCTCACCGATGATTGTTTTGTATTTAACGATACAACCAGCAACCAGACAGAGGGCGGAAACACGAAAGGGGATGCTGGACATCAAATTATAGAAGATATGACTTTACGGGAAGATGTTGATACCATCGACGGCGGGGATAGTGGCAACCGAAAGTTTAGCGCAAAGAATAGAAATCAACTGACCATCACCATAGGGACTGAGCTGGTTGAAGACGACCTGCCAGCATCGGATGATATTAGTGGGGATAGTGTGAAACTTATACCGAACTTACCAACCCCAAAAACGCCAACCCTTACCCAGACAAAACAGAAAGCCATTTCGCTAGATTCATCTGATTCGAGCATAATTTACTGCTTGCCGTCATCGGGCAACCTTGGGGGTACTAATCAGCAAGGTAGAGCGTCAAACAGCACAAAAACTTCATTACTGCAGATCTCATCAATATCTGTGCCTACCACACCCAAGCGGCAGCAGCTTCTATTGTCCGGTACCAGCATATCCGGTATGGGTAGAAAGCTCCAATCCAATGCAGGATCCAAGGGACGCCTATTGACCACCTCAAAGATTGGTTTAAGCAAATCCTCAGCATCGACACCGTCTACGTCATTTGATCACGACAATGTCCTACAGAAGCCCCAGGTAAGGGAATCGTTATATTTCTTTTCATTTATATTAGTTTATAATTTTTCCTAAATCAGTTGGTGGTGGCAAACCAAATACCCCCCCCCCCCCCCCAAAAAAAAACCACAACCTTATGATCCCTGTTCCTTAAAATAATCTTAACCCATCCACGGACTGCCTGATTGTTGATTTGAACATCCCCCCCTAAATGCAATTACAATGTAAATTCGAACAAGAGCTTTTTGATACATTCATTCGCAACATGCCCTCACAAAACACAAAAGCTGCATTTGCATTCCTGTCTCATATCATTGAGACAGTCAGACAGTGCAATTGGAATCAGTACTGCACAGTATATATTATTTAGCTACGAAATGCGGTACCTACTGCATTATGCAGTATATAATGTATGTATTAGGAATAAATTAAATATTGCGGAAGCTACTCCAAAACAACCAATCAAAACTTTATTCCTCATTATATAGACAGGATATAAATGTATATCAGTAAAATCTCCCGAGACAATTAATCGGCATCGGGTTTGATTTATGGCATTTTTTAAAAAAACATTAAATGCACATTGTCGGACGTGTGCTTTCTAATTTTAGCTTTTGTGCACGATTTGCAAGTTAAAAAATAGGATTTCCTTTCCAAGATGCCTGGTACTGCATATCATTTCTAAATAATGCTGATTTATTTCATTATCAGATCCCAGCACAAAGCGCGCTTTTCGGTTGCAGTTGAATAGTGTCTTTGATGTTATATGGACATCTTGTATCATAGCTCTGATAATCGAATAAAGAAAGAATAATTAAATGTGCAATTAAGATGTTTTTGATACTCGAATAGTATAACACTTTTGATTTTCACGCATGGAACCGAAATATCTCCTCGGTTGAATGGTGTCAGGAGTGGGATGCGAAGTGATTGCTGAATTCCCACTAGGGTCCGCTAATTTAAAATTATTTTTCTCGCACCTCCCCAATTTTGCAATTTCTATAAAAGATGATGATGTTTGCCGAAAGTAAAAACAATTGGATATGAAATTTTAAAATTGCCCAATTTTTACGGCAGAAATTTCCATCTTAACAATTTCTTCCCCCCCCAAATATTTCAAAAAATAATTATATTTTTATTTTATTTTAATGACTTCAGGGTTTCATCACCAAATTGCGGAGTTTCAATGAGAACACCATAGATGATGGTTTTTACGACGACGAGAACTACGACATGGACTCTGAGGGTGATATAGTGATGTCAGAGAAACGTGCAACAGTTTCGCGCAGTAGAGAATTATCAATTGATTTTGAGGATGACCCCTACGGTGGTGTACAAGGTTTTGCTGGTAGCAGCACAAATTTGCTTGGAGCGAATTTACAAAATCAAAAGTGCACAACATCGCTAAGCTTATCGAACAACAATTTGAAAACATTACCGGAAGTGATGACAATAAGTGACTTCTCAACTGATACGGAGGAGCCGCACCATCCGGACGATGAAATGAAATCAATTGTGAAATCAATGCCCTCTCCGGGTATATGCAGTTCAGCCGGGCCAGGGGGTGTAATTGGGGTTGTCCAAAAAACGCCACGTAATAGCATCCTGCAGCGGCGCGGCTCAAATCACAGCCTAACTTTAAATTTGAACGGTTCATTGGGAAATCTCACAAAGAGCCTAAGCGTGTCGAACTATAGTTTGGGGAGCGCCAACTTGCAGGCATCACAGTGTAACCTTACCGCGTCCAGTCACAATCTCAGCCACCATCAGCAGCAGCAGCAGCAGCAGCAACAAATGTCGGGTGCGTCTGTATCGAGCACACAAATTGGGGTGCCACAAGGTTATGTCGGTGGGCCTTTAAGCAACACAAATGTTTGCGGGACGGGGGGTAGTAAGAAGAATTTGTTACAGCGTCGGGGCTCCAACACGAGCCTTACTCTGAATATCAAGGGTTCGTCCTGTATGAGCCTCAACAGGTTCAACAGCCATAGCTCCCTAAATATTTCATCGATGCAACACCAGGCCCATCCCCATCAACCGCAGCATCAACAGCAATTGTCCCAGGCCCACCAGCTCGGTGGTATGGGTGGAGGGGGTGGTGGTGGTTTCACAAAGAAGGGCTTGCTGGAAAGGAGGAATTCCAATGCTAGTCTTACGTTGAACATACAAAATCGCGCCCTTAGCATATCAAATTGCAATTTGCGGGGTTCGGCATGCAGTTTAAGCAGCGTCAACACAAACATCATGGACTATGATGGGAATCTCCATGCGGAGCATCACCACGAACAGGACCCCCAACAGCAGTACGATATGTCCTACTCGACCTCAGCAAAGCATAGGAAATTTTTAAGTTCGGAGAACTTGAACAGCATTACCCAGTGTTCGAAATTGAACCAGACGCACGTCCGGAACTCAACAAAGACGTGTTTTGGGTCAGTGTCGGACTTAAAACCACACCAGCTGGTCCAGCAAAAAATTCAAACTCCACATACACAAAAATTAGACAAGGATACAACTGGGATTCAGCCAATGGGAGAACAGAAGCAGCTCATCACCACCTTCGGTGAGAGCAACCTGTGCTCGTGCACGGGAGTGAGAAATATCACTACAAAGCCCTTATCACCCCAGTCAACATCGGAGGACTTTAAAATGTACCTGGCCAACATTCAGTTGCTGCAGAACGCAACCAATGTCCTCGACGATGAGCACTTGCGGAAATTAAGTTACATTTTCGATAAAAGCTACAACATGCCTACTATCGCCTCATCAGCACAGGATGACTCCAAAATGGAGGTGGGAGCAACGACAACGACAGCCGCAACCTCAGCCATTGAGGATACCTGCATGAATGACGACATCATCGATATCACGATAAATTTCGAAGCGCCAAACGACGACGAACAAAAATTACTACTACGCAATTTACATCAAGAATTTTGGGATTTACCCACTAATTATCAGGAGAAACCGTTAGTTTTCGGGTCACAGGCTAAAAATCGCTACAAAACTATTCTACCCAATGAGCATTCGAGGGTCATACTGGACTGTGAGCCTGGATTTGCTCAAGAGCCGTACATTAACGCTAATTACATTAAGGTAATTAATTAATTAATTAATTAATTTTAATTCATGCGCAATTGATTCAATTTTGGACGGAATTTGTCGATTTTAGTTCAAATCAGCTTGCATGCAAGTGCGCAAATTCAAGCGCAACTCATGCGCAACTGCTTAATTTGTGAAGCGACTTTTAAATTTGTTGCGCAACTGTTCAATTTGTATGTCGATAGTGCGATTTTACTACGCAACTCTTAAATTTTCAACTGTAGCTGCTAAGTCTCCTTACGGAACTCTGAATGTTTTTTGCGCAACTGTTGAATTGGTTGCGCAACTGTCACATTTTCTTGTGCAACTGCAAAATTTTGATGTGTGATTGTTCAAATTAATTCATTATCATTCGTAATAAATAGAGAAATTATTTTTTCCTGATTCCAGGGACCGGACTACGCACAGAATAGCTACATAGCGACTCAGGGACCGATGTCGAATACAATTTACGAGTACTGGCTGATGATATATCAGAATGTTGCAAAATTCACAAATGGTAGGATAATTCAAACAATAAATAAAAGTAACTGTGAGAAACAGCAAAATGTTGAAAAAATCGACATTGACGATTGGAGCGATTGTGCCAGGGTCGGCACTAGCAGCAATATCACAACAATTCTAAAAACAAAAACACCAACAACAGAAACAATATCCATTAGGAATGCATTCGCGCCTGGTATTAGTGATAGTACTAGAAATAGTGATAATTGTAACTCTAGGGAAAGTAACTCAGGTAAATTCAATCAAAAAATTGTCATGCTTACGAATTTCGTTGAGAATAATCGTCAGAAGTGTTCCACATATTTTCCAATTGATGCGGGCAAAGTAATTATAATAACAAACACAAATGACAAAATCGACAGCGGTAATTTAATTAATTTTTATGAGGCATATTTTAATAATACGGAGACTGAACAATTTGAGGATTATAGTGATGCAGTTACATTACGTGAGATAAATGTCGATGTCGACTTGCGTACACAGGTACCAATGTCAAATTATTTTGTTATCAGAAATTGCAGTATAATTAAAAAGAATGGATTCTCCATACGTAAGCTCCTCTGTATTTATTGTTCGGTGATCGACAGTGGCCGACATCAATGTCGACAATTTTTCTGTAACCATTATTGGTTTCCAGATTGGCCAGATCATCGATCACCGACTGATATTGATGTTTTACTTGATATGAGCTTACATCTTTTGGATGGGAGATGTGAGAATGAATTTTATAAAATTGATAATATTGATAATGAGATGCAACAGGGTAATGTCGACAATCAGCCTCTACCAGTTATTCACTGTTCTGCTGGAATTGGAAGAACAGGATGTCTAGCAGCTATTTTAAATGGTTTGCGACAAATGCGGACATCATTAATGCAATTGTCGACAAATATGGATGGTGTGAAGAAAAATAATATTAATGTCGATGTATTGGGCATTGTTTGTAATTTACGATTGCAACGTGGCGGAATGGTACAAAATTCTGAACAGTACGAGCTCATCCATAGGGCATTGTGCGTGTACCTAAAACGTCTGGATTTGGAAAAAATTGGAATCTCAGTAGACGCAATCTCAGAGGATGAGACGATTAATAAATCAAACAGTCCCGAGTAGCATCCGGTGTCAATTTTAAAAAGGAAAAGAAAAAAATAATTGGAGAAATTTAAATTAAATTCTGTTAGAAAATATTTTTTGTTATTTATTTATTTTATTTATTTCGCTGCATCACAATTAATTTGTAATGTTTTTTTTTTTTTTTTTATTTTCGTAATTTTTCGTAAGCGCGGAACAAATTGATGAAGATATTCTAAATAATAAAAAGCAATAAAAACGGCCCGCCATCAAATAATTAGGCAAACTTTGAATGTATTTACAATCACGTGAGTTTTTTTGTTAAATGTACTGAGGCGATGCGATATTTGTATAAACAAAGGTATATTAGAACAATTTATCATGCAAATAATGTGTCTAGCTGTGCAGCAAGAATACTTTTAACTGAATCTCATAAGGTGACAAAAAGTGCTTATACATTGTTGGGAATATTGTAAAGGAAATTATTCTAAATTACCAGCGAAACAAAGCTGATGAACTACAGTTATCTACATCACACCATTTAAAATAAATAAATCAAATAAAAAAAAAATGCAGAGGACAAGAATGCCCTAAACCTCAAAATATGCCCTAATTTGTAAACGTGGGAACTATATACTATTCCTGAATAACTACTAAGTGGTTTTATACAGCATTTCTGGTGATCGCAGAGAACCATTTCAAAATCGAATGCAACTTAAAAATTAAAATAAAAAAAATTAAAAATAAATAAATAATAACAAAAATTATAACGCAACTCTTCGCAACTCTTCCTAAATTGAGTGCAACAAATGTAATTTTTGCGCAACCAGGTCAAAGCTAAGCGCAATCTGTTGGAATTGTTGAGCAACTGTTAAAAATGAATGAGCAACTATTATTTTTTATCCTACAAATAAATATATTTATTTTACCTCGGCCGTGTCGGACTTCGGTTTTATTATTTTCATTCTTTCACATTTCTCCAGAAAATTAACTGCCAAGGAGTGCGGTGTCTCGATCGATTCATGCGCTTGCTTTAGGAAAATACCTCAGGGAGGTGAAAAAAAAAAAAAAAATATATCTTTGGTGCTAGAAAAGAACAGGCTTCTCCACATTTTCAAAATTTATGAATATGACAAATTACTCAATAGTATTAGGAAATTCTGCCCAAATAACGAACTACAGTGTCGGCATTTAGTTTTTTTTTTTTTTTTGGGCGTATTAAAGGACCAATAGATTGTAACGAAAAGAAAGTAATGAAAAGGTGTACCCAATCCAAAAAAAAAACAAAAAACAAAATTTCAAAATTGTAAAAACTTATTTACAAAAATAGGCCCGACAACACGAAATTCGAGACACACATTATCTGAGACACTTTCCTAACGAAATAGCGCATTTTGAAAAATCTCAGGAACAACGGTGGGGTTATTCTTCTTCTTGTTTTGAGTTCGTCTAGACTACCAAACATCCCTATATTTTTTTTGCATAATTAATGGAACCAGAATGTGTCCATTTCATTTGAAAAAAAAAAAAAACATTTTTTTTGTTTTTTTTTACCTGGTGCAAAAATACAAATGAAACTGAAGTCAGGCCACGGCAGTTAGGGTCCGTTGACGCAATTGACGTTATCCGAAAATTTTGGGTATATTTTTTTTTCCCCAAATTACTGGATAGTTTTTTTTCTTTTTATACAAAAATTTGTTCAATCCGTTGACTCAAATGATGGGAATAGGCACAAAGGTTCTAATTGACGTGGTAGCAAATGGGTAATACCTATAGCCGTCACACAATAGAACACACACAAAGAAACGAAATGTATATCTGATGTCAGTGTAGTGTTACACAACCGCAACCACAAATAAAAAATAAAAAAAATAACCAAAAATTTAATAAATCAAATAAAAATAAAAACTTTCAAATCGGACAAGTTGCATTCGTAACGGTTGCTATTTAATATATTATATTAAATGCTACATAAACGCTTTTTATGAGAATGTTTAGAAATGATACACAAGAAACAAAGAAATAAACAGTGAAATTATTGTGCAAATAATATCAAAAAAAAAAAAAAGGTGAAGAGAAATCTAAAATTTATGTAAGTGTATTAAAAATATATTTAGACGTAAGGAAAAGAACTCAAAACACCAATTTCGGAATAAGCTATTAGTAGATATATACAATTATTATAAAAATGAATATTTAAATAAGAAATATATTTATGAAAGGAATTAAGAAGGAGATGAGGAGAGATACAAATCTATTTTTAACCTCTGTTATTTGTTTTTAATCTTATTCTTTATTTAAAACAAAATAAAAAGCAAAAAAAAAAATGAAGAAGAAGGAAACACATGTAAAAATATACGCAACTTCCGGTCGTTTCATTTTTTGTGAATGAAAAAAAAAAAATATGAAAAGAAAAACGAACGATTATACAATCTAACGACATGACCGCCAGTCAGTTTCTTATTGTTAATAATTTTGTAGTTTTATTAAAAATTTTATAAGAGGGTCGATCGCCTTGCAGGCACTAAATTAGCGACAGTAGCGCCACCAATTGCACTATTTTATATGGCGTAAACATTGTGAACATTGTGTTCGCATCGTCGAAGCCGAAGAAGATCGCGCCCTCTAACTCTTTTTTGTTTTTATTCGTCAGGTATAATCTTGTCATCCGAAAAGTTGAAATGTTTTTTTTTTTTTAATTTTTTTTTTTGTAAAGGAAAACGACTAAATAAACTTTTGTTGTAATTCAACAAAAACAAAAGAAATAAAATCAAAACATGAACGTGCGAATTTTTACAATTTTTGCTTATTCAATTGCCAAAAAAAAAAATAAAACAAAACAAATAAATAAAATAAAATAAACTAAATGAAGCACAGAGAAATGATAATAACTTCAAACTGCAATTTTACAATATAAAATTGTGTGAGCAGAGTGAGAGAGAGAGAGAGAGATAGAAAAATGCTGTTGTCGAGTATAGAAAATGTTTTTATTATTATTATTATTTTTTTTTTTCATTTTTTGTTCCTCTAACTTGTATTTTTCGCATTAAAATGTACGAGCAAATATTTATAATTTCACCTTAGATGTTATTTATGTTTTATTTCAAATGTATACTTTTTACGTTGTACACGTGTTGTTTTTATTATTATTTTCTTAATGATATGAGAAAATTTATATATATGATGAGAAAGTTGAAACTTTTGACGGAATATTAAAGAGATTTTAGACAATCAGAAAAGCACTTTATTCCCTTACTCTTAATTTTTTATTTTATATATTTAGTGCTGTACAATCGAATTTTGCATCTACGACTGGATACGATAGATAAGTAAAAAAACAAACTCTTCCTACGGGTGCATAAATATCATAAAACAAAACAAAATTTGTACCTATAGTTTTTAGCGTGCTTCGTTTAACCTATCAAGCGACAAGGTAGGATTTCCTTCTCTTTCTTATTTTATTTTAATTATTTTATATTTAAAAATTCAACTTAAAATTCAGCTCAAAAAAATAAAAATAAATATTTAAAAAATTCCCTCACACGAGATTGAAATTGAAATTTGATTTTTGAAAAATGCCTTAAAAAAGTTAAAATAATTATTTCAAGTTAATCAGCTCCTCCAGAGCTTCTTCTTCTTCTAGTCAATTGCTTCAGAGTAAGTAAACAAATTTTGTTTTTCTTTTTTTTGAAAAATTTCAAAATTTGCCTCATTTTCGAATTAACAAATTTAAAAAAGAAGAAGATATTTTGCTAACCGAATGCGCCAAGGCTGTTTTTCTTTTTCCTTTTTGCTGATCTTAATAGGTAAAATTTGCCATCCTGTTGCAAAAATGGGTTACACAATTTAAAACAGAAGAAATGTTTTCGAAAAAAGTGTCACTAATTTTTTGAGCTGAATTTATTATTAGCTGAGTAAATATTTCTGCATGTGATCTTGACTCTAAAACTTCCTTTTGTTTTTGTGATAATTGTGACTTTCCCCGTTTCTTTTTTGGTTTCTTGTTGTTGGTGTTTTTGTTTTTTTTTCTAAACCAGAAATTATACATGTTGGACCGCGTTTGTTTCCATTTTTGGATTCACGGTGCAACATGTTTAAGACGGTTTACTGAAAAACAAAACCAAACAAAAAAAAAACAGAAATGTTGATTGAAAGAAATTTATGAGTCAACTAAAATTTTCATATTACTTTTTTCTTTTTTCAATTAACTTCTGCAGTTCGCTCAAAACATAACGAAAATTTGGGTTTTTATTTTATTTTATTTTTGTCGTTAAACGTTGCGGTTTATATTTTACACAAATCCGCGAGAAAATGTTTAAATAAATTTTTTTATGTGTGTAAATGCATGAAACCATTTTCAAACTATTAAAATGTAACACAAAAGAAAGCCCATCATAGCGTCTTTTACACTAATCAATTGCTCTTTTCCTAAAACGAATTAGAGAGAGAAAAAACTACTTTGCTGTGAAACCTCCTACTGTAAACTATACTTGAGAGAGAATCGTGAGAAAAGATGTGGAAGAAGACTTAAAAATATAAAAAAAAATAAAATTCCTTCCAAAAACACTTTGAGGAATAAACAAGCTTGGTGATATTCTGAATATTCTAAATATGCATGAAAATATAACAAAAATGGCTGATGATTTCATAAGACAAAATGTTTAAATAACATCAAAAAATATTTAAAGACATTAATGGAATTACGTGTTATGAGGAAGACGATCAAAACAAAACCTTTGCAACGTAAAATAATACCAACTAAATAAAACAGTTGTATAAGAAGAAAAATAAAAAAAAAATAAAAAAAAAATTTGGTGAAAAAAAAAGAAATAAATCGCTGCTTGCAGAATAGAGAAATATTTAGGTGTTCTAGGTGTACCAATGGTTAGAAAATCAAAAAAACAAAAAACAAAAAAAACAAAATAAACTCTGTGGAATGAAAATAGAAAATTGTACGCTAAGAGCAATTTTCCAAAACATTTTCTAGAGGGTAGACAAAATAGGAGCACATTCCTGGCGATTTGTTCTTCTGTTTTTTCTTTTATTTTTTGCAACTTTTTCAAAAAGAATTTTCAGAAAAATATTTTGCGCAAAAACTAAATATGGTATTTTGCTAAAAAGAAAACTCTGATCGCCAATTTTCCTGTTAAGAACGCCATTTAAGTTAACAGAGGCAAAAGTGAGTACATTACTCTTCTTTTTTGTAAATCAATTTTGAAAAAAAGTAAACGTTATATATTTTGTTAAACAAAAATCACCGCTTCCGTTTATCTGCCTAAATCGGCTTCTAAATCGGTGACTGGAGGTATTAAGGCCCCACAACGCTCCAATTTTTATTTTTTGATATTTTTTTTTACAATTTCGTAACACCAAAGGTCATAGTAAAAACAAAAAATCGATGCAAAGCTCTTTTGGGTTGACAGAGGAGGTCATTCAGACCATATTGAGCCAAACTGTTCAGGTTTTCCCCAAAAAAAATACTCAAAATTCCATTCCTACAACAATACACTTGCAGAAGGTTAAGGTAAATAAGTTCAGTCGCATAGGAAGCACACGCAACCTGAGATTGAAAAGAAATTACACTATGTCAAATTATTGACCCAGTAGCAAAAATGCGAAGACCTTCCCCAAGAAGGCCGTAGGAAGGGCTTTGATTCTTAGAAAATTTTTACCAGAATAGGTAAAAAGGGGAAGAGAGAAAAGAAAAATGGAAATAACAGTGTAGGTAAATGTGAGCTACAATTACAATAGCACCTTCCATGGAAGACCTTCCGTCACACATAATATACACACCTTCCATAGGAGGCATACATAAAAAGGAAATAGACGGTGGTACGGAAAGGAAGGTCTTTATTTTACTTTACTTTGGTTTCGAGTCGTGTTTTCTTTCTTCTTATTTGGATGGAATCCCAACAACGTCAATATATGTAGTGTTTTCTCCTGTTTATACCGTAGACCATTTAGAGGTCCCTCAAGGTTGCCTCTTGGGACCACTGATATTTATTCTGTCTGTAAACGATATTGAGTGTATCATCAAACACTCGGACATTTCAATTTATGCCGATTATTTGAAAATCTCCCTTCTCCTCGAATGATCACTCACTTTTACTTCCCACACCCCCTCAAGGCTTTGCATCGATCCTTGTCAACCACCAGTAACCAGTAACAGTTGTAAAATTATTAAATTCAATTATCCGAATCAGAGTTTGATTTTCGTTACTATATTTGTGCCTGGAATTTCCGAAACACTAACAAACAATATTTTTTTTAATTTCTTTTGGGAGTTGGAATTTTTTTGTTATAAATTGAATATATAAAATAATGGTAATGACAAGCGAATAACCCCGTAAAAAAGTACTCGAGTGTTAAATAAAAAAAATGAAAATAAAAATACAAACTAACATTTTAAACTAAAAAAAAAAGAAAAAGAAATGCTTCAATGCTTGTTTACTTTATGTTTGCAATTAATTTGCCTATGTTCGATCTAGAGGATCAAGAGGATCTACAGCATCCAAAGGCAAAAGAAAACCCTAAAGTATGTTAAAGGGGAGTCAGAAATAAAATAATAATAGTAATAAAGGAAAGATTAAAAATATATTTTAAAAGAGCATGAACAAGAACAACTAATAAAAACACCCTAAATGTATGATCATTTATGTGTACTGTACGTGCGTAAAAATGTCAGTGTATCAATAAAAAAAAATATGAAAAATTAAATAAAAAAAAGTGAAAACTCGCAAAAATATATATAAAAAAAAAAAAACATTTTTCGAGTGTGTATGACTGTTTTAAGATAAAAAAAAAAAAAAGAATTATATATGAAAAAATCTACAAATATTTATATATTTATTTTACCTGATATGCTAAGAGAATATTCTTAGAACTACCGTTAAGGAGATTTGGAAAAAGAAACAATTGAATGGAATATTCGGGGGATCAGATACATGCGAGGAAAAACAGGGCAGAATTTGTATTTATTTTGGGTGTTTTAAATTACTGATTAGAAAAGACTATAAACTTTTTTAAAGGTGACATATTAAGCAAAAAAAAAAAAAAACAAAAAACAAAAAAAACAGGGTGAAGCAAAGTTTAGAAAAATCCAAAAAAAAATATAACAACAATTTGGAGTTTGTCGTGCTGCTAAAAGTGCACAAAGGCAAAGCATGAATTCAACAATAAAGCACACCCTGTAATTGTTTCGCCTTATTTGTAAAAAAAAAAAACATTTACACAAAATTTCACTTTGCGATAATTTTCAATCACAATTAGAAATGAAGTTAAAATAAAAAACAAATGTTAAACGAAAGTCTGATTATTGCTTCAAAAAAAAAAAAAAAAAAGGGAGAAATTAAATAAATAGAGACAGTTTGGATCTGAAAAGAAGTTAAGTAAAAATTCTAAACAAAAAATCTTTATAATAAATTTAAGGACTTTGAGAAAAATTATATTACACCATTGAGGAGACCGGCAGGTGAATGAATAAATTGATAGGAAATAAATAAATGTTTTAGAAAATATATCAAAGATTGCTGTTAAAACAAAATGGGGAATACATGAAAATCAGTATAATATTAAGAATTAATAATCCCTCCACACACACTGACAACAACACCACACAAGAAGACAAAACAGATTTTCGACACACATTTTAAGCAACTGTGTATGCCCCTGTAAGAACCACAACTTGGAAACAAAAACAAAAAACAACAAACAAAAAATCAAGCAAACACCAATGAGACTTTCCTGCATAATTTTGGAAATCAAAAAAACAAAATTAAAAATGTTTTTGTAGTTTTATTTTTGAGAAGTGGGCATATACCAAAAAAAAAAAAAAACCTAAAAAAATACAAAAAAAAAAATAAAAAATAAATAAAATAATAAATGTGAGGAACAAGAGAAAACTTTGAAACACACTCGACAAATTAAAGCAACTAAACGCTTATTAAATATATTGTGAAACTAGGACATAAGAAAAAATTACGTATTTTAAAAAGAGAAAAAAAACACACACACAAAATGAAACAAAAAAAATATAAAACCTTCTCTGAATGTTTATCTGAGTGTTGATTGGGAAAAAAAATACGAGCAAAAATCTGTACTGAAAAATCCGTAAATAGGACGACAGGAGATTTGTGTTTTAATTTTATATATATTTTTTTTTATTTTTTTTTAACAACATCCTTTTATTTATTTTCTTGGATCAGACAGATCCAGAAAATCAAATTAAATTAAATTTAAAAAAATGTTTACCATTAAGGGAAAGCATTCTGGACAATAACTTTAAAAAATTTTGTTCGATTTTTCCACTTAACGTAGCACTTGGTAGCTACTACTATTCGCCACCACACAAAAACTTTAGATAAACTAAATTAAGCATTTTCAGTTTCACACTTCAATCATCAGGCAATTAGTCATTTAGTCAATTTAGTTAGCTAAACTAGTGAATGGTTGAAATCAATAAAGAAAAGAAGTGAGTCATCGGTACGGTACACGGCTGAGGTTAATACTATAGGATATTTAAAATTAGCAACCCCGAAGACCACTCTATATACATTTACACGGAAATCCCTTGAAATTAAGAATTCCTCGATCATCTTATTCCACAAGTTTACAATAATTCCAAACACCCGTCGACATTAATTTGACGAAATGATTTTCATATGGAATACCCGCGGTTTCAACCAGACAACGCCACATGCCACACAGAAAAAATTTTTTTTTTGAGAAAAAACGACGCAAGTTCTGTCCTTTATTAACAAAACAATTGCATTAACCTGTTTCCTTTAGAAAAATGCTTCGGTAGATCAAAACTACAGGGTACTTCGAATAACGCATACAGCGATGAGGGTGTGATAGATTTCACCTAGGCCGAAAAAAATGCGGAGGGGGGGGGGGGGGGGGGTATCAACCATTTTCGAGTTACGTATGAATCTAAAGGAAATTATATTTTTATCAGCCAAAACAGAATGCTGCCTTAACTGTAAAACCACAACATTTTTATTTACATAAAAATAAAAAATGGTGACAATTATTCGAAACATATTTTAATTTCCTTTTTTGTTTGTTTTTGAATTTTTGAAAATGTCCAAACAATATTTTACGTGCACTTGGGAATCCTATTCATTAACTTCTCCACAAACATAATTGGAAAGATGCAAGAGAGATATTCCAAAAGGGAGAAAACTAAAACACCAGAGTATTTACCTCGTAGTCTCATTAATACTGTTGTAAGATTGCATTTTTATTTTTTGATAAACAAAGGAAGAGAAACGTCTTTCAGCATCCTCATCACGATATTATACTATTTTTAAAAAAAAACTGTATCGTACCATACTTTCAAATGTTTTTGTTTTTATATTTTTAAATGTACCTCTCACTTGTTAAAGATACAAAAATAAGTTGAACGTTACTAGCAATATTTATGAGACGACCAGGTACTTTGTATATGTAAGCGAATAAAAGGTATGGAAAAAAAATTTGACTGTGTTTCATTTTTAACTGACCAACAACAGGTGCGGATTGAATTTCCTAAAATCGTCGACTCCAAAAACCCCTACGTACCAATTTTAATGAAAATTTAAAAAAAACTCAACATCGGAGGATTTCAAAATGTACCTGGCCAACATTCAGTTGCTGCAGAATGCAACCAATGTCCTCGACGATGAGCACTTGCGCAAGTTAAGTTACATTTTCGATAAAAGCTACAACATGCCTACTATCGCCTCATCAGCACAGGATGACTCCAAAATGGAGGTGGGAGCAACGACAACGACAGCCGCAACCTCAGCCATTGAGGATACCTGCATGAATGACGACATCATCGATATCACGATAAATTTCGAAGCGCCAAACGACGACGAACAAAAATTACTACTTCGCAATTTACATCAAGAATTTTGGGATTTACCCACAAACTATCAGGAGAAACCGTTAGTTTTCGGGTCACAGGCTAAAAATCGCTACAAAACTATTCTACCCAATGAGCATTCGAGGGTCATACTGGACTGTGAGCCTGGATTTGCTCAAGAGCCGTACATTAACGCTAATTACATTAAGGTAATTAATTAATTAATTAATTAATTTTAATTCATGCGCAATTGATTCAATTTTGGACGGAATTTGTCGATTTTAGTTCAAATCAGTTTGAATGCAGGCGCAACTGTTCAAATTCAAGCGCAACTGCTTAATTTGTGAAGCGACTTTTAAATTTGTTGCGCAACTGTTCAATTTATATGTCGATAGTGCGATTTTACTACGCAACTATTAAATTTTCAACAGTAGCTGCTAAGTCTCCTTACGGAACTCTGAATGTTTTTTGCGCAACTGTTGAATTGGTTGCGCAACTGTCACATTTTTTAGTGCAACTGCAAAATTGTGATGTGTGATTGTTCAAATTAATTCATTATCATCTATATATATAAAAATGAATGTTTGTCTGTATGTCTCGCTAAAACTCCAAAACGGTTTGACCGATTTCGATAATTTTTTGTTTGTTTTGTTCGCTATAATGCAGGGGAGGTTTAAAAAAAAAGAAAATTCGGGAAACCCCAAAGGAAAAGCCGGGAAATCGAAAAAATCGAAATTTCCGTTTTGTATAGGAAGCGAATTTTCCAACTTCAAGGAATCTTTATGAAAAAGGCAATTGAAGGTTTTCGGGGTCGCAGATCTCGAGCTTCCATTCAAAATTTTGGAATTCAAAATGTCGGATCCAACATAGCGAATGAAAAAGTTAAACTTCAAGGGATTTCACTGAAAATCCAAACTTTTGTTTTTGGTTTGGGTTTTTGGGGTGACTGATTTTGAATCTGCCATCAAAATTTTGGAAAACAAGATGGTGGATCAATATGGCGACCGAAAAGTTAAACTTCAACGGATTTCCATGAAAATCCTCACTAGGGAATTATAGGGACCATTGATTTCGAATCTGCTATTCAATTTTCCAAAATTTGAGACCACCCCCACCCCGCTGGGTCACATGGGAGAGGCGGTTGTGCAGTAGGGAGGCGTTGTGAAATTAAGGAATACAAATTTAATACTATCCCGGGAAACGCCGGGTCCGGACAAGCTAGTTCATAATAAATAGAGAAATTATTTTTTTCTGATTGCAGGGACCGGACTACGCACAGAATAGCTACATAGCGACTCAGGGACCGATGTCGAATACAATTTACGAGTACTGGCTGATGATATATCAGAATGTTGCAAAATTCACAAATGGTAGGATAATTCAAACAATAAATAAAAGTAACTGTGAGAAAGAGCAAAATGTTGAAAAAATCGACATTGACGATTGGAGCGATTGTGCCAGGGTCGGCACTAGCAGCAATATCACAACAATTCTAAAAACAAAAACACCAACAACAGAAACAATATCCATTAGGAATGCATTCGCGCCTGGTATTAGTGATAGTACTAGAAATAGTGATAATTGTAACTCTAGGGAAAGTAACTCAGGTAAATTCAATCAAAAAATTGTCATGCTTACGAATTTCGTTGAGAATAATCGTCAGAAGTGTTCCACATATTTTCCAATTGATGCGGGAAAAGTAATTATAATAACAAACACAAATGACAAAATCGACAGCGGTAATTTAATTAATTTTTATGAGGCATATTTTAATAGTACTAATTAAATTTAGTATGTTGAGTCCGCCACCTGGAATTTGTGTAATTGCGCACCATATACGCATTCAGCAAATTTTGAAGCAAGAAGTTATTTTTTTCAGCCCACACTGTGCCAGTCATCGTCGACCAGCGTCTCATGCACATATTTTGCGTAAATAAAACAACCAAAATTTTATTGTAATTTTTCTTTAATTTTAAATTATTCTCGTCATCATCACCACTCGTCAGGAAAATATATTTTTTGTTTAATTTGCCTTACACCGGCCGTGCAGTTCAAGTAAGGAAATAAGTTCTGTCATCCGTTCAACCGGAAATCGGCACATGCTAAAATTTTGAAAATCAAATGAACCCCTTTCTTCCCCTGCCCAAATGCCGGCTTAGCAGAGCCACACAAACGCTGAGTTTTTAATTTCTACAGACATAATATAACTAACGACTGCATTTTTTGCTGCACTTACCAACAAAGGATTTTGCAAAAAATGAATTTTCAAATTTCACTACTTTCACTGCACTCACTCGATTAAAGAATTCCGCACTTGCGCTGTACACCACCGACACTGAGGCACTCACTGATTTTTGTTTTGAAAAATATGAGCGAAATTCGTTGCTCCGGTTAATTAACGAAGGAACGAAGGAGAAGGACAGTTGGGTGTCGGCGAGACAGGCAAGCAAAAGGGCACACAATTCATGCCAGTTGCTGAGAGAGGAATTTGAATTTACCGTTACAATGCAGTAGATCGGTTTGGTTCCTCACCGTCCGGAGAGTAGTTTTACCGCCTTTCAGTATGATAAGGCAGTTTGAATGGTGCGGATCGTTCGGAAATATGTGAAAATTGTGTGGTGGGCGTTGGTGCAAGGTGCAAAGTGCAAATAGTTAAAGTTCTGAAGATTTCATCGGCATCGACTACAGGTGAGTCTCAAGTTTTATTTGAATTCAATTTAAATGCGAACAGGATGGAAATTAAATTGACCGCATCACTGAGTCAGATTCGGACGTTGATTACAGGGTTGCCGCCTTTTAATTTATCGACCACAAACATTCTTATTTGGGCACATTATTTTGCAGTGTCGGTTCTTTCAAATTTTTATTAGGTGGTGCTGCCAGATTGACAAAACGGTACGGTCGGTTTTGTCGGTTGCAATACATTTGGTCGACGGGGCCTGGAAGGGATGCACTTTAACACTGTTAAATGAAGTCATAACATTAAAAAAAGATTAGAAGGAATAATTTCTCCCCGAGAGTATGAATTAATGGAAGGTGATGAAATCATTTCTTAATCCTCTAATAACTGGCGGCCGAAGATATTTCTGGATTTTCTGGATACGTATTTGCCCTTCCCGTTATATACATGGGCTTTCCTTAAAAGGTATTACCTCGAGCTCTTGATCCCATTGTTTCGTCCAAATGTATCTCCTCTTGGAGCTCTTAAATTTTCTCCCGAAAGGTGACATGGGGCGTTGGGGTGGTGGCCTGTACCCAAAATGCTGAGACAGTAATTAGGAGCGGATGTGAGGAGACAAATACGGGTACTATGGGTCTTACGACTTTATCTGGTGGATACACTCAAGGACCAAATGCCCCGGGCTGTGTACCTGACCCCGACAGGTGTTCCATTTTGTTTCTGGGAGAAAATTACTTGCGGAAGATGGGACTTTTCGAGGAGCCACACACAATGGAGCCATTCGGATCAATTCGGGTGGCATTTAGTGATAGGGGGGATGCTCCGGGTTTTGGGGGAGATTATTCAATATTGAGGGATTACCGCGAACCACTTATCTTGGGAGAATTCCCGGACATAGGGTAAACCTCGTCAATTAGTGGATTTCCCTTTGGACTATGGTTATGTTGATTTTCTCGTTAGTCCGATATTTTCACCTGAATAGGTAAAGTGCTTTAAGGGATTGCGTAATTTTAATTATAAGGATCTCATTGGGATGTTTTTCGCTTAATATGGTATCAGGACACCGCGGCAGACAATAGGTGGACATTTTTCTTTGATACTCCACCAGGCGTATGCACCGTAGCACACCACACGTAAAAATTGTTCGAGAGGATTTGATTGAAAAATGTAGAAAATCGCGTGATTGGTTTTTCTTTCTTTTATTGAATAACCCACTAAGCTGGATTTTCCATCGCAACAGTCCAGGTGGGCAACATTTTCAGAATTTTGTTTCCCTCCCTCCCCTCCTTTTGTGAAATACACACACCGTGACCTACCCTAGTTGAGGGATTTCCAAACAACGGAATATCCCTGCTAAATTGCCAAGATGGATCCCGCGCGCCACCCATTAAATCCCTACCAAAATCCCCACCCCCATCCCCACCACCAAAAATAAGGCATTCACGGAATGTTAAGCAATGTGGATGGATGGCGGTAGGATGTTGGAACGGGGAAGCCTTAAGACAGTATGTGGGTAGCAATTCAATTTCAACAAACAGCCACCCACTTTCCCGTTCATGTTTCTTCTGTCCCACATACCGTCCAGGGGGTGCGGTTCTGTTCTGTTATGCTCTCGGGAAGGTTATGTGTGGGCTAAAGGACGTTTCCACCAGCTCAGATGGGTTAAATGAACCGTTTGTTTCGGCTGTAATTTGTTTCCTCATACGACTGCTTAGCCCTTCGGTAAACTTCTCATGCACAACGACGACGACGACAGCCATATAGCAGTTCCTTATTCTGGTAAGACCTGTTAGGGGGGGGGGAGTCGGAAGTGACCGCAAAATTGCCTACAATTTATGCTTGAGGGATTACAAGGGTGGAAAACTGTAGCGGAAATTTACAATGCACAATCTCGTCCTACCCCTCGCCCTACGAAATCAACAAAAGAGTCACAAAGGGCATCGGTCACCGGAGAAGTTGGGTATAAGAGGGGCGAGGACACCCTTTGCGGGAGGGGAGATTTACCTAAGAATTTGTGCCCGGTAAGTCATAAGACGACTTTCCAACAAATTCCGACATTTTCAAGATAAATCCGATTAAAGTGACCAGGCCCCCCAAACTCCCCTCCACCCACACTTCCCGCAAAATATACTTTTGGAAGCAGGCAAAATGGCGGGGGGGGGGGGGGGGGGGGGGGGGGGGCTCAAACAGCTAAGAGGACGATTTTAGTGAAAGGCGACGCGCGAGTTAAATTCCCTGGTGACGCACTCTGGCATTGCTCTACAGAAATTGGAACGAATATTGAAAAGGCAACTAACTCTCCACCGACCCCCCCCCCAAATCCCCTTTCAACACCAAAAGGAAAGACCACCGTACCGCACAGAAGAAGAGCTGAATGTTCATCAAGTGGGCGCAGGCAGGCTGGCCGGGATGTAGCTTTGCCTGGCGAGGGATGAAAATCGGTGGGGTGGGGGGAAACGTAGCTAGTCCAACAAGCGAGGCAATCAGTTACAAAATATAATAACGGCACATCGCACCCGAAGAAAGTTTTCTTAAGAAATTTTCGAGCGCGGTAAGTGGGCGATTTTTTTTTTATACATATATTTTTTTTTTTTGCTGGAAAGGGATGGAGAAGGTGATTTTTATTTTTTTTATTTTTTTTCGTATTTCAAAATTTGGGTTATGCGCTCGAAACCCAGAGAGCAAACACAGGCAATGGGCTCAAGGGCTTTGCACAAATTATTTGTTTTACTCCCACCTCCACACTACACACATTGTAGGGGGAGGAAGGGGAAGGTGGGGTGGTGGTGGGAGGGGGAGGGGTGGGAATTGGGGGATGAATTGGTCCCGAAAAGTAAAGGGAGCGATAAGAAATGTGTCGTATGCTCACGTCACAAATGCCTGGGCAGACAAAGCATCGGATCCAACCCAGAGTAACCTGTTTTTTTTTTTTTCGGGCGAGTTCATTCATTCCGTCCACACACCCAATTCAGGTCGAAGATGCCTGGGCACAGACTGAGTGAATGGATGATACCACTAAATTACTGTGACCGCAAAAGTATCATTCCTGGCTATCCCGGGTAAATGAAACATATCTCTCTCTCTCTCTCCCTCCCTCTATCTCGCTGTCTGTATCTTTTAAGTTTTTTCAGAAAATTTAATTTTTAAATTGCGATACACTCCCGTTAGCAGTTCTCTTTTTTTTCATTACCCGACAACGAAAGGGTTATGTGTTCATCAGGGTATGTATGTTACGGTCTAGACCCCCACCAGATTTACCGATTTTGATAAACGAGGTGTTGTTAGAATCGTCTCAATCCTCAGGGTGTCATCGGATGTATGCGAAACAAAAAAAATAATAAAAAATCAAAATGGCGGCCACTAGAAGTCAAAATGTCTGCCAAAAAGAAGAGAATTTCACTAAATAACATTAATATGGGTATCAAATGAATGCGTTGGACGATTAGTATACGACAAGATTTGTCACGTAATTCTAAGCTTAATATGGCGGACGCCCTAAGATGACGGATTGCATTTTTCTTCACAACCCCCTCGACATGGGTATCAAATGAAAGTGTTTGATAAGTAGAATACGACAAGCTATATGACATTATTGCCACAAGGTAACAGAGATAAATTATTATAAAATTCATCCATAGAAATTGGCCCTGAATGGAGCGTGGGGTATTGTTTTTCCAGACTATGAGAACCGAACAGCAGTTCGAGATAATAACAAAAAAGTGTGAATGCGACCTTCCCTCCTGCCGGTCGCCAAGGGAACGCACTTTCATTTCCAGAAGCCGTAAAAGTCGGTTATGTCTTTCTCTTTGACTTTATTGAGCCAACTTTGAGAGAAGGATAATAGATTTATTTTTTCTCTTTTCTTTTTGGAGTGGGGGGGGGGGGGGGGGTTAAGGATCCTTTGTGCTCCTCGGTGTGCTTTGACTAGATTTGCAAAGAAAGTCCGAACGTTAAGTTTGGTCATTTCCCATGGGAGCTAGCTTTGGTAGTTTTTCATGCGCTTCAGATTATCCTTTATGTTCAAACGAACAATTTAAGTCCCGTTCATCGTTCACTCCCACGCAATGCTACCTGAATGCTCCGGTAGAGCGCATTGGTTGCCGAATTGTGCTTGTACCAGGTTAAAATGTTGAGGAAGGCCATTGTGTTAAGGAATGGTTGGTAGAGGGCGGTGGAGGGGTTGGAGAGGTTGATGGTGGAAGGAAGGAGGGGGGGGGGGGAGGGTAATCTAACATGTTGCAATTCCCGGATACATGAGTCGTAAAGGAAATCCTCTTGCCATAATTCTTCTCACGTTTGATATATTTCGCTTTTTGCCTGGTTTTCACCTGAACAAGGGGATAAACCTGAGTTGGCAGGCAGAGATTACTTTGAGTTTTTTTTTTTTTTTTTTTTGTTCGTTTATAGCTACAAGCTTGCCCCTATCCGTTTCGATTCAGGTCTTCCGGGACTGTGTCTCGTATGTTCGATATTCTGCTTTTGTCACATATTTTCTTCTCAAGGATTGTCCCCTGTGCAAAAAAGAAACTTTTTCTTAAATTTTCTTTTCTTCTTCTTTTTTTTTTGTTGTTGTTGAAAAGAAAGATTGGGTCATTTTGTTGTGCGAATGGGAAGGAGGGAAATGGGCCATAAAGTCGATCCGTCTTTTGTAGGGCTGGTTGAATGGGATGCTTAAATTTCCTTAAAGTGAAGAAGAAGAGGAAGAAGAATAAATACAACAACAAGGGCGCCATCGTCTTTTGGGGCATTTACTACAGCTGTATAGCGACTGTGACTGATTTAAAAAAAAAAATTAATAAGAAAAATAAAAAATACGTCATAGTGGTGGGGAGGGACAGATTCAATGGACCAGGAAGTTGCCATCTCTGATTTATACTTACAAATCGATCGGGCCTGGAGATGGTCTCCCAGCCAGCCAGCAGCAGCAGTAGCAGCGATGAATGATTTCTGGGAAATTCATTTTCAGGTGCGCCGCATCTGAATGCACACATAACCTTGAGGCGATTTCTCTAACTCGGGTGAATGGGTACAAAATGTAAAAGGACCAGGGGAGGGTGAGATGCAAACCAACAGGTCTCCTCTGCCCCTCGTACTCAACAGGTTCTCGTTTTTGTTTTTTTTTTTTTTTGATTGTTTGTTCTACGCTCAACTTTTAATATATGCGATTTGTGCGGAGAACGTTTGGCCAAATATTCGCGCACATTCGTGTATGTAAAATTTTAATTTTTTGTTTTATTTTTTTATTTTTTAATCCATGCGATATATTGAAATCGTATTTTTCCTTGTTAGGGATAATACGACAATGCATGCGAGGGGTTGGGGTGGGGTGGGATGTTCGGTAGGGGAGGGTTAAACAACGGGCTGAATGAGTTTACTGCCGTGATAGTGGGGACAGTGGTGGGGACTGTTGTTATCACCTAGCGTAACATGTGTCCTACTTTCAATGAAACCGAATGAATATATTTTTATGTATTCCTCCGCTTGTTCGCCCTTTCAGGGCATGCGCCTGGTATAGTGAATCCTTAAAACTGGACCACGAATCGGGAGGGTTAAGGTATATTCGCTCAGATGTGAAGGACGGAAGAGTCTTGGATGGTGATTGTGGAGGGGAGAAACATATTTTTTTCATATCCATGTATTTCCCTTCTTTGCCTGTATAAGCCCCTCCCCGCCCACCCCCTACACTCCGCCACTGGAGCACCTTGTTTTTGTGTGCTTGTACCTTACCATTTCGCATTCATAGCAAATGTGAGCGGTGGCTATGAATGAATTTCTCTTCGAGGGGAGGTACGGAGTTGTTTCGATTCAGCTGGGGTTGAATGGGACTCTTGAGAGTGGTGTAGGGTAGGTTTGAATTTTTTCCCCCTCCCTTTATTCTTGTCCTTATAGGATATTTAGTGGCAGGGATGTACTGCCTTGAACGGAATTCATTCAGCCCTATTTTCGCTCAAGATAAACGGGAGTTTCCTTGTATGGGACGAAGATGATGATGAGGGGATCTTAGTAGGAAATGTGGCGAGGGTAGGAGAAGGGGAATGGGGGGGGGGTGTTCGTGCCATTAAGGGAAATGATCAATGAATATTCCCTTGTCCCCTTTTCTCCCGCCTATTTGTGATTTATGGAGGGATTGTTTTTTTTTTTGTTTTTGGCGGGGAGGAATATTATTTTACGGAAGTTAATTTATCATTTTGTATTATAATTGAAATTATTTACACCATCAACGGTTCACTATAATTCTATTTTCCTGTGGGCTGAAAGGGACGTACCTTGAGTTTTAGAAAGAGAGGGCAATATTTGGGCCATCCAGCCCCCACATAACACCTCCAGACTACTTTGTAGATATGGTTTTTGTTGTTGTGTCCGGGTGGGGTGGAGGGGGGGGGATGCTTTAGATTTCGAGTAAACTCCCGAAAGAGCCAGAGGAGCCAGAGGAGCCAGAGTATCCTGCTCTGGCGCTCCTCCTGCAAGTGGTTGGAATACTACTGCTATGTGCTACAAAAAAAAATTCATCCTGAATATGCTCCCTGCTCCTTTTGATGGGACTTTCTGTTGCTCCTACTCCTGATCCTTGCTACATTGTTGGACTCTTTTGGCTCGTCCTGTTTTTGTTGTTGGAACAATTTATTCCTTCATTTCATTTTATTTTTTTTTTTTTCGCTGCTGCTGCTGCTACTGCTGTTGCTGTTGTTGTTGTTGCAGTTGTTGCTTTTTTTTTTTTTTTACTTATTTCTCCTCTCCGCCTCCTCGATTATGTACACCACTCGAAGTCTCGTCTCGAATGATTAAACGTTGTTTTCGGGAACTCGAGCGAGCAACTTCATTTCAGTCTCATCCAATACGTCCCGGTAGACTGTCGCGTTTTGCTAAAAAACTTTAAAAATTAAATAAATATAAAATCAAGTGATATCTTCCGCGGATAACGCGATTTATTCTTAACAAAAAAAAAAAATATAAGGAGAAAAAAAAATAAAAAAATAAAAAAATAATAAAATATAAAAAAACCGTAAAGTACTTTTGTTATATTTCTAACAATTTTGCTCTGTAACATTTTGTGAAATTTTTCTAGTAATTGTATTTGTTTTGACTGTTGCAAAAAAAAATATAAAAATAAAAATAAGAAAACTATTTCAAAAAATTGTTCACTAAAAATCACTGAAAGAAATGTGGTGAATGTGGTGCTGTGTGTAGTGCGGAAGTAGACGTTTCTACAGAGTCGAGGGAACGTGACAAAATAAACAGGAACTGGGTGAAATTGAGAAATAGAGAATTATCAAAAAAAATATAATTTTCGACTTATAGTGTAATTTTTGGTTTTTGTTTTTTTGCTTTTTGTTCGGGAATTCATTTATTTATGTTTTAATCAAAAACACCTGAAGAAAGGAAGCGATATTTTTACAGTTTTGCCTTGTTTTGGTGAACACGCGATATTCGATATTTATTAAATAACCGTTATAAGCAACATATCATCTCAGACGCTTACCTGTCGCATTGAACGGCGCTCTTTTAGATAGAAACTTGTGAATTGCGAGGTGGTGTTTTTAAACTTTTCTAATTTCTAGCTACTAGTACATTTACTTCCCCCAAATAAAAATATAATAATATTCCTACAACCACAGATTCAAAAATATTCACGAAATTGTGAAGATATTCCCTTAACGTCTTTTACATTGTGACTTCTGCTTTTTTGAATGTCCGCCATATATACCGACACGGTGGATTTTAAATATTTTTAAATTGTTTGGGTGAAGAATTTTGTGTTTTTTTAATCCTCAACTTGTACAACAGAACATCATTCTGCACACGTCGTGTACGGTAACTCCAGTGCAGTAAAGAGGACCCAACAAATGATGTCCGGAACCCTTTTGAAACTTAACCGACTGCTAATAACTCGAACCAAAAAAAATCAAATTGCTGAGGTTCTCCGCAAAAATGTAAAACCGTTTGAACAAAAAAAAAATTTCAAATTCGAAAATGATTGAAAATTCAGATTTTGAAAATCACGTAGCGCACAAAATTTTTTTGGTTTATGAAAGAGGCTACAAGGGATGTTTGTAGGCCAAATTCAAAAAAATTTGAAGCATATTTTTGAAAATTTTGAACTTTCCGGTACTTCCCTGACCGATTTTGCCCGTTTGTCGCAAGGCGTGTAAGCTAAAAAAAACTTTCTGGTCTGTGAAAGCATGGTTCGAAATATTTGCAATTTTTAGGGTCCAGTTCCTGATAGGAAAGAAGAAGATCACTCTTGCGTCCGTCCGCCTGCAAACAAACGCATCAGTATAATCAGAAACCGACTCAGGAATAAATCTGCTGATCCTGGATTGAAATAAATTCCCCCCTCCCCATCCTCACTCCAATCAAAAATCGAACAGGACTTTCGATTCATTGAACAAATAAATTCGCCCCTTCCCCAATAATTCAATTACAAAAATTATTACTGAAATAAAAACAAATTCAACAAAAGTATCCAAAAATAAATACTTAACGAGGGCAAAGCGATTACCAAAAAAAAAAAAACAAACTTAACCGAAAGCAATAAAACAAGAAAGCCAATTAAAGACAACACGAAAAATATTCGAGGGTTGGGTGGGTATACGGGAAAATGGCCAAAGCAGTAATGATGGCAGGCAACTGACTAATTTGTAATCGTTCGGCGTATTTCATTTCACGTCCGCCCTTTTCAGCAAATTAAAAAATAAAAATAACAGGCTAAACACAAACGCCTCACTCATTCAAATAAATGTCCCCTCACACTCCCCAGGGAATTAATTAAACTCAAATGCCATGACAATTAATTCCCTAAGGCTTCAGCTCAAGCACATGTTTCTTTTTTTTAAATTGGCGAAATGCCTCGAAATAACTCAAACATTTATTTCCTTCCTCCTTCCTTGCAGGAAGGGCTGCAGGGCCGCTTTCTCGACGTTAGTCAGCTTCAGATAGGTCGTCTAGGTGGACAGAGTGCGAAAGAGCAAATTCCTGCCGTTATATTCGAATTTTCTGTATATGCCGGTTTTCCCTAGAATTGCATGCAAAGGGTTGATACGCTTATTTCCTCGGTGAAGGGCTGCAGGGCCGCTTTCTCGACGTTAATCAACTTCAGATAGGTCGTCTGGGTGGACAGAGTGCGAAAGAGCAAATTCCTGCCGTTATATTCGAATTTTCTGTATATGCCGGTTTTCCCTAGAATTGCATGCAAAGGGTTGATACGCTTATTTCCTCGGTGAAGGGCTGCAGGGCCGCTTTCTCGACGTTAATCAACTTCAGATAGGTCGTCTAGGTGGACAGAGTGCGAAAGAGCAAATTCCTGCCGTTATATTCGAATTTTCTGTATATGCCGGTTTTCCCTAGAATTGCATGCAAAGGGTTGATATGCTTATTTCCTCGGTGAAGGGCTGCAGGGCCGCTTTCTCGACGTTAATCAACTTCAGATAGGTCGTCTAGGTGGACAGAGTGCGAAAGAGCAAATTCCTGCCGTTATATTCGAATTTTCTGTATATGCCGGTTTTCCCTAGAATTGCATGCAAAGGGTTGATACGCTTATTTCCTCGGTGAAGGGCTGCAGGGCCGCTTTCTCGACGTTAATCAACTTCAGATAGGTCGTCTGGGTGGACAGAGTGCGAAAGAGCAAATTCCTGCCGTTATATTCGAATTTTCTGTACATGCCGGTTTTCCCTAGAATTGCATGCAAAGGGATGATATGCTTATTTCCTCGGTGAAGGGCTGCAGGGCCGCTTTCTCGACGTTAATCAACTTCAGATAGGTCGTCTAGGTGGACAGAGTGCGAAAGAGCAAATTCCTGCCGTTATATTCGAATTTTCTGTATATGCCGGTTTTCCCTAGAATTGCATGCAAAGGGATGAAATGCTTATTTCCTCGGTGAAGGGCTGCAGGGCCGCTTTCTCGACGTTAATCAACTTCAGATAGGTCGTCTGGGTGGACAGAGTGCGAAAGAGCAAATTCCTGCCGTTATATTCGAATTTTCTGTACATGCCGGTTTTCCCTAGAATTGCATGCAAAGGGTTGATATGCTTATTTCCTCGGTGAAGGGCTGCAGGGCCGCTTTCTCGACGTTAATCAACTTCAGATAGGTCGTCTGGGTGGACAGAGTACGAAAGAGCAAATTCCTGCCGTTATATTCGAATTTTCTGTACATGCCGGTTTTCCCTAGAATTGCATGCAAAGGGTTGATATGCTTATTTCCTCGGTGAAGGGCTGCAGGGCCGCTTTCTCGACGTTAATCAACTTCAGATAGGTCGTCTGGGTGGACAGAGTGCGAAAGAGCAAATTCCTGCCGTTATATTCGAATTTTCTGTACATGCCGGTTTTCCCTAGAATTGCATGCAAAGGGTTGATATGCTTATTTCCTCGGTGAAGGGCTGCAGGGCCGCTTTCTCGACGTTAGTCAGCTTTAGATAGGTCGTCTGGGTGGACAGAGTGCGAAAGAGCAAATTCCTGCCGTTATATTCGAATTTTCTGTACATGCCGGTTTTCCCTAGAATTGCATGCAAAGGGATGATATGCTTATTTCCTCGGTGAAGGGCTGCAGGGCCGCTTTCTCGACGTTAATCAACTTCAGATAGGTCGTCTGGGTGGACAGAGTGCGAAAGAGCAAATTCCTGCCGTTATATTCGAATTTTCTGTACATGCCGGTTTTCCCTAGAATTGCATGCAAAGGGTTGATATGCTTATTTCCTCGGTGAAGGGCTGCAGGGCCGCTTTCTCGGCGTTAATCAACTTCAGATAGGTCGTCTAGGTGGACAGAGTGCGAAAGAGCAAATTCCTGCCGTTATATTCGAATTTTCTGTATATGCCGGTTATCCCTAGAATTGCATGCAAAGGGTTGATATGCTTATTTCCTCGGTGAAGGGCTGCAGGGCCGCTTTCTCGACGTTAATCAACTTCAGATAGGTCGTCTAGGTGGACAGAGTGCGAAAGAGCAAATTCCTGCCGTTATATTCGAATTTTCTGTATATGCCGGTTTTCCCTAGAATTGCATGCAAAGGGTTGATATGCTTATTTCCTCGGTGAAGGGCTGCAGGGCCGCTTTCTCGGCGTTAATCAACTTCAGATAGGTCGTCTAGGTGGACAGAGTGCGAAAGAGCAAATTCCTGCCGTTATATTCGAATTTTCTGTATATGCCGGTTATCCCTAGAATTGCATGCAAAGGGTTGATATGCTTATTTCCTCGGTGAAGGGCTGCAGGGCCGCTTTCTCGACGTTAATCAACTTCAGATAGGTCGTCTAGGTGGACAGAGTGCGAAAGAGCAAATTCCTGCCGTTATATTCGAATTTTCTGTATATGCCGGTTTTCCCTAGAATTGCATGCAAAGGGTTGATATGCTTATTTCCTCGGTGAAGGGCTGCAGGGCCGCTTTCTCGACGTTAATTAACTTCAGATAGGTCGTCTAGGTGGACAGAGTGCGAAAGAGCAAATTCCTGCCGTTATATTCGAATTTTCTGTATATGCCGGTTATCCCTAGAATTGCATGCAAAGGGTTGATATGCTTATTTCCTCGGTGAAGGGCTGCAGGGCCGCTTTCTCGACGTTAATCAACTTCAGATAGGTCGTCTAGGTGGACAGAGTGCGAAAGAGCAAATTCCTGCCGTTATATTCGAATTTTCTGTATATGCCGGTTTTCCCTAGAATTGCATGCAAAGGGTTGATATGCTTATTTCCTCGGTGAAGGGCTGCAGGGCCGCTTTCTCGACGTTAGTCAGCTTTAGATAGGTCGTCTGGGTGGACAGAGTGCGAAAGAGCAAATTCCTGCCGTTATATTCGAATTTTCTGTATATGCCGGTTTTCCCTAGAATTGCATGCAAAGGGTTGATATGCTTATTTCCTCGGTGAAGGGCTGCAGGGCCGCTTTCTCGACGTTAGTCAGCTTTAGATAGGTCGTCTGGGTGGACAGAGTGCGAAAGAGCAAATTCCTGCCGTTATATTCGAATTTTCTGTATATGCCGGTTTTCCCTAGAATTGCATGCAAAGGGTTGATATGCTTATTTCCTCGGTGAAGGGCTGCAGGGCCGCTTTCTCGACGTTAGTCAGCTTTAGATAGGTCGTCTGGGTGGACAGAGTGCGAAAGAGCAAATTCCTGCCGTTATATTCGAATTTTCTGTATATGCCGGTTTTCCCTAGAATTGCATGCAAAGGGTTGATATGCTTATTTCCTCGGTGAAGGGCTGCAGGGCCGCTTTCTCGGCGTTAATCAACTTCAGATAGGTCGTCTAGGTGGACAGAGTGCGAAAGAGCAAATTCCTGCCGTTATATTCGAATTTTCTGTATATGCCGGTTATCCCTAGAATTGCATGCAAAGGGTTGATATGCTTATTTCCTCGGTGAAGGGCTGCAGGGCCGCTTTCTCGACGTTAATCAACTTCAGATAGGTCGTCTAGGTGGACAGAGTGCGAAAGAGCAAATTCCTGCCGTTATATTCGAATTTTCTGTATATGCCGGTTTTCCCTAGAATTGCATGCAAAGGGTTGATATGCTTATTTCCTCGGTGAAGGGCTGCAGGGCCGCTTTCTCGACGTTAGTCAGCTTTAGATAGGTCGTCTAGGTGGACAGAGTGCGAAAGAGCAAATTCCTGCCGTTATATTCGAATTTTCTGTATATGCCGGTTTTCCCTAGAATTGCATGCAAAGGGTTGATATGCTTATTTCCTCGGTGAAGGGCTGCAGGGCCGCTTTCTCGGCGTTAATCAACTTCAGATAGGTCGTCTAGGTGGACAGAGTGCGAAAGAGCAAATTCCTGCCGTTATATTCGAATTTTCTGTATATGCCGGTTTTCCCTAGAATTGCATGCAAAGGGTTGATATGCTTATTTCCTCGGTGAAGGGCTGCAGGGCCGCTTTCTCGACGTTAATCAACTTCAGATAGGTCGTCTAGGTGGACAGAGTGCGAAAGAGCAAATTCCTGCCGTTATATTCGAATTTTCTGTATATGCCGGTTTTCCCTAGAATTGCATGCAAAGGGTTGATATGCTTATTTCCTCGGTGAAGGGCCTCAGGGCCGCTTTCTCGACGTTAATCAACTTCAGATAGGTCGTCTAGGTGGACAGAGTGCGAAAGAGCAAATTCCTGCCGTTATATTCGAATTTTCTGTATATGCCGGTTTTCCCTAGAATTGCATGCCAAGGGTTGATATGCTTATTTCCTCGGTGAAGGGCTGCAGGGCCGCTTTCTCGACGTTAATCAACTTCAGATAGGTCGTCTAGGTGGACAGAGTACGAAAGTGCAAATTCCTGCCGTTATATTCGAATTTTCTGTATATGCCGGTTTTCCCTAGAATTGCATGCAAAGGGTTGATATGCTTATTTCTTCGGTGAAGGGCTGCAGGGCCGCTTTCTCGACGTTAATCAACTTCAGATAGGTCGTCTAGGTGGACAGAGTGCGAAAGAGCAAATTCCTGCCGTTATATTCGAATTTTCTGTATATGCCGGTTTTCCCTAGAATTGCATGCAAAGGGTTGATATGCTTATTTCCTCGGTGAAGGGCTGCAGGGCCGCTTTCTCGACGTTAATCAACTTCAGATAGGTCGTCTAGGTGGACAGAGTGCGAAAGAGCAAATTCCTGCCGTTATATTCGAATTTTCTGTATATGCCGGTTTTCCCTAGAATTGCATGCAAAGGGTTGATATGCTTATTTCTTCGGTGAAGGGCTGCAGGGCCGCTTTCTCGACGTTAATCAACTTCAGATAGGTCGTCTAGGTGGACAGAGTGCGAAAGAGCAAATTCCTGCCGTTATATTCGAATTTTCTGTATATGCCGGTTTTCCCTAGAATTGCATGCAAAGGGTTGATATGCTTATTTCCTCGGTGAAGGGCTTCAGGGCCGCTTTCTCGCCGTTAATCAACTTAAGATAGGTCGTCTAGGTGGACAGAGTGCGAAAGAGCAAATTCCTGCCGTTATATTCGAATTTTCTGTATATGCCGGTTTTCCCTAGAATTGCATGCAAAGGGTTGATATGCTTATTTCCTCGGTGAAGGGCTGCAGGGCCGCTTTCTCGACGTTAATCAACTTCAGATAGGTCGTCTAGGTGGACAGAGTGCGAAAGAGCAAATTCCTGCCGTTATATTCGAATTTTCTGTATATGCCGGTTTTCCCTAGAATTGCATGCAAAGGGTTGATATGCTTATTTCTTCGGTGAAGGGCTGCAGGGCCGCTTTCTCGACGTTAATCAACTTCAGATAGGTCGTCTAGGTGGACAGAGTGCGAAAGAGCAAATTCCTGCCGTTATATTCGAATTTTCTGTATATGCCGGTTTTCCCTAGAATTGCATGCAAAGGGTTGATATGCTTATTTCTTCGGTGAAGGGCTGCAGGGCCGCTTTCTCGACGTTAATCAACTTCAGATAGGTCGTCTAGGTGGACAGAGTGCGAAAGAGCAAATTCCTGCCGTTATATTCGAATTTTCTGTATATGCCGGTTTTCCCTAGAATTGCATGCAAAGGGTTGATATGCTTATTTCTTCGGTGAAGGGCTGCAGGGCCGCTTTCTCGACGTTAATCAACTTCAGATAGGTCGTCTAGGTGGACAGAGTGCGAAAGAGCAAATTCCTGCCGTTATATTCGAATTTTCTGTATATGCCGGTTTTCCCTAGAATTGCATGCAAAGGGTTGATATGCTTATTTCTTCGGTGAAGGGCTGCAGGGCCGCTTTCTCGACGTTAATCAACTTCAGATAGGTCGTCTAGGTGGACAGAGTGCGAAAGAGCAAATTCCTGCCGTTATATTCGAATTTTCTGTATATGCCGGTTTTCCCTAGAATTGCATGCAAAGGGTTGATATGCTTATTTCCTCGGTGAAGGGCTGCAGGGCCGCTTTCTCGACGTTAGTCAGCTTTAGATAGGTCGTCTAGGTGGACAGAGTGCGAAAGAGCAAATTCCTGCCGTTATATTCGAATTTTCTGTATATGCCGGTTTTCCCTAGAATTGCATGCAAAGGGTTGATATGCTTATTTCCTCGGTGAAGGGCTGCAGGGCCGCTTTCTCGACGTTAATCAACTTCAGATAGGTCGTCTAGGTGGACAGAGTGCGAAAGAGCAAATTTCTGCCGTTATATTCGAATTTTCTGTATATGCCGGTTTTCCCTAGAATTGCATGCAAAGGGTTGATATGCTTATTTCCTCGGTGAAGGGCTGCAGGGCCGCTTTCTCGACGTTAATCAACTTCAGATAGGTCGTCTAGGTGGACAGAGTGCGAAAGAGCACATTCCTGCCGTTATATTCGAATTTTCTGTATATGCCGGTTTTCCCTAGAATTGCATGCAAAGGGTTGATATGCTTATTTCCTCGGTGAAGGGCTGCAGGGCCGCTTTCTCGACGTTAATCAACTTCAGATAGGTCGTCTAGGTGGACAGAGTGCGAAAGAGCAAATTCCTGCCGTTATATTCGAATTTTCTGTATATGCCGGTTATCCCTAGAATTGCATGCAAAGGGTTGATATGCTTATTTCCTCGGTGAAGGGCTGCAGGGCCGCTTTCTCGACGTTAATCAACTTCAGATAGGTCGTCTAGGTGGACAGAGTGCGAAAGAGCAAATTCCTGCCGTTATATTCGAATTTTCTGTACATGCCGGTTTTCCCTAGAATTGCATGCAAAGGGTTGATATGCTTATTTCCTCGGTGAAGGGCTGCAGGGCCGCTTTCTCGACGTTAATCAACTTCAGATAGGTCGTCTAGGTGGACAGAGTGCGAAAGAGCAAATTCCTGCCGTTATATTCGAATTTTCTGTATATGCCGGTTTTCCCTAGAATTGCATGCAAAGGGATGAAATGCTTATTTCCTCGGTGAAGGGCTGCAGGGCCGCTTTCTCGACGTTAATCAACTTCAGATAGGTCGTCTAGGTGGACAGAGTGCGAAAGAGCAAATTCCTGCCGTTATATTCGAATTTTCTGTATATGCCGGTTTTCCCTAGAATTGCATGCAAAGGGTTGATATGCTTATTTCTTCGGTGAAGGGCTGCAGGGCCGCTTTCTCGACGTTAATCAACTTCAGATAGGTCGTCTAGGTGGACAGAGTGCGAAAGAGCAAATTCCTGCCGTTATATTCGAATTTTCTGTATATGCCGGTTTTCCCTAGAATTGCATGCAAAGGGTTGATATGCTTATTTCCTCGGTGAAGGGCCTCAGGGCCGCTTTCTCGACGTTAATCAACTTCAGATAGGTCGTCTAGGTGGACAGAGTGCGAAAGAGCAAATTCCTGCCGTTATATTCGAATTTTCTGTATATGCCGGTTTTCCCTAGAATTGCATGCAAAGGGTTGATATGCTTATTTCCTCGGTGAAGGGCCTCAGGGCCGCTTTCTCGACGTTAATCAACTTCAGATAGGTCGTCTAGGTGGACAGAGTGCGAAAGAGCAAATTCCTGCCGTTATATTCGAATTTTCTGTACATGCCGGTTTTCCCTAGAATTGCATGCAAAGGGTTGATATGCTTATTTCCTCGGTGAAGGGCTGCAGGGCCGCTTTCTCGGCGTTAATCAACTTCAGATAGGTCGTCTAGGTGGACAGAGTGCGAAAGAGCAAATTCCTGCCGTTATATTCGAATTTTCTGTATATGCCGGTTATCCCTAGAATTGCATGCAAAGGGTTGATATGCTTATTTCCTCGGTGAAGGGCTGCAGGGCCGCTTTCTCGACGTTAATCAACTTCAGATAGGTCGTCTAGGTGGACAGAGTGCGAAAGAGCAAATTCCTGCCGTTATATTCGAATTTTCTGTATATGCCGGTTTTCCCTAGAATTGCATGCAAAGGGTTGATATGCTTATTTCCTCGGTGAAGGGCTGCAGGGCCGCTTTCTCGACGTTAGTCAGCTTTAGATAGGTCGTCTAGGTGGACAGAGTGCGAAAGAGCAAATTCCTGCCGTTATATTCGAATTTTCTGTATATGCCGGTTTTCCCTAGAATTGCATGCAAAGGGTTGATATGCTTATTTCCTCGGTGAAGGGCTGCAGGGCCGCTTTCTCGGCGTTAATCAACTTCAGATAGGTCGTCTAGGTGGACAGAGTGCGAAAGAGCAAATTCCTGCCGTTATATTCGAATTTTCTGTATATGCCGGTTTTCCCTAGAATTGCATGCAAAGGGTTGATATGCTTATTTCCTCGGTGAAGGGCTGCAGGGCCGCTTTCTCGACGTTAATCAACTTCAGATAGGTCGTCTAGGTGGACAGAGTGCGAAAGAGCAAATTCCTGCCGTTATATTCGAATTTTCTGTATATGCCGGTTTTCCCTAGAATTGCATGCAAAGGGTTGATATGCTTATTTCCTCGGTGAAGGGCCTCAGGGCCGCTTTCTCGACGTTAATCAACTTCAGATAGGTCGTCTAGGTGGACAGAGTGCGAAAGAGCAAATTCCTGCCGTTATATTCGAATTTTCTGTATATGCCGGTTTTCCCTAGAATTGCATGCCAAGGGTTGATATGCTTATTTCCTCGGTGAAGGGCTGCAGGGCCGCTTTCTCGACGTTAGTCAGCTTTAGATAGGTCGTCTAGGTGGACAGAGTGCGAAAGAGCAAATTCCTGCCGTTATATTCGAATTTTCTGTATATGCCGGTTTTCCCTAGAATTGCATGCCAAGGGTTGATATGCTTATTTCCTCGGTGAAGGGCTGCAGGGCCGCTTTCTCGACGTTAATCAACTTCAGATAGGTCGTCTAGGTGGACAGAGTGCGAAAGAGCAAATTCCTGCCGTTATATTCGAATTTTCTGTATATGCCGGTTTTCCCTAGAATTGCATGCAAAGGGTTGATATGCTTATTTCCTCGGTGAAGGGCTGCAGGGCCGCTTTCTCGACGTTAGTCAGCTTCAGATAGGTCGTCTAGGTGGACAGAGTGCGAAAGAGCAAATTCCTGCCGTTATATTCGAATTTTCTGTATATGCCGGTTTTCCCTAGAATTGCATGCAAAGGGTTGATATGCTTATTTCCTCGGTGAAGGGCTGCAGGGCCGCTTTCTCGGCGTTAATCAACTTCAGATAGGTCGTCTAGGTGGACAGAGTGCGAAAGAGCAAATTCCTGCCGTTATATTCGAATTTTCTGTATATGCCGGTTTTCCCTAGAATTGCATGCAAAGGGTTGATATGCTTATTTCCTCGGTGAAGGGCTGCAGGGCCGCTTTCTCGACGTTAATCAACTTCAGATAGGTCGTCTAGGTGGACAGAGTGCGAAAGAGCAAATTCCTGCCGTTATATTCGAATTTTCTGTATATGCCGGTTTTCCCTAGAATTGCATGCAAAGGGTTGATATGCTTATTTCCTCGGTGAAGGGCCTCAGGGCCGCTTTCTCGACGTTAATCAACTTCAGATAGGTCGTCTAGGTGGACAGAGTGCGAAAGAGCAAATTCCTGCCGTTATATTCGAATTTTCTGTATATGCCGGTTTTCCCTAGAATTGCATGCAAAGGGTTGATATGCTTATTTCCTCGGTGAAGGGCTGCAGGGCCGCTTTCTCGACGTTAGTCAGCTTTAGATAGGTCGTCTAGGTGGACAGAGTGCGAAAGAGCAAATTCCTGCCGTTATATTCGAATTTTCTGTATATGCCGGTTTTCCCTAGAATTGCATGCAAAGGGTTGATATGCTTATTTCCTCGGTGAAGGGCTGCAGGGCCGCTTTCTCGGCGTTAATCAACTTCAGATAGGTCGTCTAGGTGGACAGAGTGCGAAAGAGCAAATTCCTGCCGTTATATTCGAATTTTCTGTATATGCCGGTTTTCCCTAGAATTGCATGCAAAGGGTTGATATGCTTATTTCCTCGGTGAAGGGCTGCAGGGCCGCTTTCTCGACGTTAATCAACTTCAGATAGGTCGTCTAGGTGGACAGAGTGCGAAAGAGCAAATTCCTGCCGTTATATTCGAATTTTCTGTATATGCCGGTTTTCCCTAGAATTGCATGCAAAGGGTTGATATGCTTATTTCCTCGGTGAAGGGCCTCAGGGCCGCTTTCTCGACGTTAATCAACTTCAGATAGGTCGTCTAGGTGGACAGAGTGCGAAAGAGCAAATTCCTGCCGTTATATTCGAATTTTCTGTATATGCCGGTTTTCCCTAGAATTGCATGCCAAGGGTTGATATGCTTATTTCCTCGGTGAAGGGCTGCAGGGCCGCTTTCTCGACGTTAATCAACTTCAGATAGGTCGTCTAGGTGGACAGAGTACGAAAGTGCAAATTCCTGCCGTTATATTCGAATTTTCTGTATATGCCGGTTTTCCCTAGAATTGCATGCAAAGGGTTGATATGCTTATTTCTTCGGTGAAGGGCTGCAGGGCCGCTTTCTCGACGTTAATCAACTTCAGATAGGTCGTCTAGGTGGACAGAGTGCGAAAGAGCAAATTCCTGCCGTTATATTCGAATTTTCTGTATATGCCGGTTTTCCCTAGAATTGCATGCAAAGGGTTGATATGCTTATTTCCTCGGTGAAGGGCTGCAGGGCCGCTTTCTCGACGTTAATCAACTTCAGATAGGTCGTCTAGGTGGACAGAGTGCGAAAGAGCAAATTCCTGCCGTTATATTCGAATTTTCTGTATATGCCGGTTTTCCCTAGAATTGCATGCAAAGGGTTGATATGCTTATTTCTTCGGTGAAGGGCTGCAGGGCCGCTTTCTCGACGTTAATCAACTTCAGATAGGTCGTCTAGGTGGACAGAGTGCGAAAGAGCAAATTCCTGCCGTTATATTCGAATTTTCTGTATATGCCGGTTTTCCCTAGAATTGCATGCAAAGGGTTGATATGCTTATTTCCTCGGTGAAGGGCTGCAGGGCCGCTTTCTCGACGTTAATCAACTTCAGATAGGTCGTCTAGGTGGACAGAGTGCGAAAGAGCAAATTCCTGCCGTTATATTCGAATTTTCTGTATATGCCGGTTTTCCCTAGAATTGCATGCAAAGGGTTGATATGCTTATTTCTTCGGTGAAGGGCTGCAGGGCCGCTTTCTCGACGTTAATCAACTTCAGATAGGTCGTCTAGGTGGACAGAGTGCGAAAGAGCAAATTCCTGCCGTTATATTCGAATTTTCTGTATATGCCGGTTTTCCCTAGAATTGCATGCAAAGGGTTGATATGCTTATTTCTTCGGTGAAGGGCTGCAGGGCCGCTTTCTCGACGTTAATCAACTTCAGATAGGTCGTCTAGGTGGACAGAGTGCGAAAGAGCAAATTCCTGCCGTTATATTCGAATTTTCTGTATATGCCGGTTTTCCCTAGAATTGCATGCAAAGGGTTGATATGCTTATTTCTTCGGTGAAGGGCTGCAGGGCCGCTTTCTCGACGTTAATCAACTTCAGATAGGTCGTCTAGGTGGACAGAGTGCGAAAGAGCAAATTCCTGCCGTTATATTCGAATTTTCTGTATATGCCGGTTTTCCCTAGAATTGCATGCAAAGGGTTGATATGCTTATTTCTTCGGTGAAGGGCTGCAGGGCCGCTTTCTCGACGTTAATCAACTTCAGATAGGTCGTCTAGGTGGACAGAGTGCGAAAGAGCAAATTCCTGCCGTTATATTCGAATTTTCTGTATATGCCGGTTTTCCCTAGAATTGCATGCAAAGGGTTGATATGCTTATTTCCTCGGTGAAGGGCTGCAGGGCCGCTTTCTCGACGTTAGTCAGCTTTAGATAGGTCGTCTAGGTGGACAGAGTGCGAAAGAGCAAATTCCTGCCGTTATATTCGAATTTTCTGTATATGCCGGTTTTCCCTAGAATTGCATGCAAAGGGTTGATATGCTTATTTCCTCGGTGAAGGGCTGCAGGGCCGCTTTCTCGGCGTTAATCAACTTCAGATAGGTGGTCTAGGTGGACAGAGTGCGAAAGAGCAAATTCCTGCCGTTATATTCGAATTTTCTGTATATGCCGGTTTTCCCTAGAATTGCATGCAAAGGGTTGATATGCTTATTTCTTCGGTGAAGGGCTGCAGGGCCGCTTTCTCGGCGTTAATCAACTTCAGATAGGTGGTCTAGGTGGACAGAGTGCGAAAGAGCAAATTTCTGCCGTTATATTCGAATTTTCTGTGTATGCCTATTATGCTAGCTAATTAAGATAACTCTCACATGTGTTTTATTTACTTTCTGTTTCTCCCGAAGGAAGTACCGCAGAATGTGTTGCAAGCAACTCTGCTCAGCGCCGCCACGCCTGCTGCTGTTGGCGGTGGCGGCAGTAGGTGGAAGGGATTTTCTTCCTTGGAGGGGGACTCTATCCTGCAGGCAATTAAATATAACATATTTATTAGAATTGTGTGAAAGTACGAACACCGCACTCAATTGCTTCTTGCTCGAACGAGACACCCACTGCACCTGTTTAATTGAGCGCTTTCCTTTATGTTTTCCTCGTAGTCTTCTACTGTCCCTCTCTCTGCGTGTCCTGGGAACAGCAGGAACAATGCATGCACCTTGAGCATTAAGTTGTAAATTTGAGAAACAATTAGCACCTCATTGCCGTAGCACTTCGCACTCTTTTTCGTTTCTAGTTTATCACTTGAGTTGGTTAGTTAAAGTTTAAACAAATTTTAAATACATTTCAACTGCACCCCATCTCACAATTTATGTACAGAGCACAGTGGATTGCGTTGTTTGTGAACACCTTCTGTATGCTTATTTTTTTTTGTGGTATATATTTTTTAGAGAACGACTTTCCACTCAATTAAGAGGCCTCGGATAATAACGGATCACTGCGCCACCTACACATGTTCTTATAATTATTTTGTGGCATGTTTTGTTGGATGTTTTCTTCGTAAAGTCGTTGAAGAAAAAAAATAAACAAAGGACTCCGGAGATAATGAATTGCTAGCGGCTGAGGAGGTCTAAGTAATGAGAAATTTTTTTCCCTTGTAAGACTAGACCAAGTTGGCGAAGCTAAGGACGTGTAATCCCATGTGCGGGCCGATTCAACGTAATTAAAAGTGTCACAAACGAAATGAAGACGAAAGGCGAACATGTTGATATCTTGTTTGGCAGAATAAATAAATAAGTGGGCAACACCAGCGCGTCGAATAGCCTCCATGTGTGGAAAAAGGTTCTCAACGGGAGGGGGAGCTCAATTCAAATTTTTAGCACCTTTTTGCTGTGTGGCCGATTCTCACGAACGTCGACACTTTTATTGCTCACCATTATCTGCACGCGGGAATTGCTATGATTTTCTTCTAAAAAATCACAAAAACAATTTATTGCGCACCCTACAGAGCACGTTGCACTCATTTATAAAATCAAAATGCACCTTCTCTTCACTTAAAAGAAAAAAATAATTGAATAATTAAAACACTTTCTCTTACCACTGCAACTTTTAAAATTTGAAGCTTTAAAAAGCCTACACACATTATAACTGACAAAATCCATTTTCCCCTTCGTTTTAGGACGCCCAACAAAAAAACGTATTTAATATTTTTAAGCACTGCGCGCGACTGACAAAAAAAAAAAACGTTTTACTGCTGAGTGGACGTCATAATTTGGATAAAATTACTCAATAGAAATTAGTAGACAACTAACATGAGTACTCGAGCTCAGGTGAGTTTAAAAATCGAAAGGTCTAAAAATATATAATAGCGAAATTTCCCATATTTCCCCTAAGATAAATCAAATTTCCCACATTTGAACGAAATTTCCCTTTTTCATTTTCTTTTATCATATCACACAAATTGGGGGGTATTTCCCGTTGAAAGGATTTTTTTCTGGTCATAACCTTTGCACGAGTTTTCTTTTAATTTTCCTCGGGGTGTAGTAAAATTGTGCGGTTTTCGTTGGACTAAATTTTAGCACCTAGGGATATTTTTTTGTTCTTGCGTTTTTTCCCATACATCACTACGTTTCTCATTTCTATTCGTATTCCCCTGGGGACTTTACAGTTCCCTCTAACGTGCATACATACTTACCTATCACCTAATTTTTGTAGTCAGGGAAATTTTTGATGAATAATGTTGCATTTCGCGTGAGCGAGGGGGGGGGGGGGGGGGGTGTGTTTATATTCCGGCAGGTATTCCAATTTAACACTCAATCCCTTGAATTTCCAGTTTGGTTGCCTAATGTCGCCTGATCTTATCAACACAGCTCCGTAACGTGCCTAAACTCAATCTATGTGATTCAGTGAGGGAGCAAATTGGAAGTTCAGCTCACCGAGTTCTTTGCTTGATTTTATATTTTATTTTTGTTCATACACTCCTCTGTACGGAGTTTTACCTGCTGTCGAATTCCGGATCCTGTTTTGTCAAAATATTCCCTCAGGTTTTGCAGTTTTAAGGACCACATGATTTTTTTTTTAGGTGGACAACATTTTAGGACCTGCAGGTCTTTTCGTTTTGCTATTTATTTATTTAATTTTTTTTTATCAGAGCAATGTTTCGCGTGAAAAGGGTATTTGTAGGTTTCTCATAAATTGTGACTGAACTTTCTCACTGGCTGGTGAATTGTTGTTAAAAGGGTTTTTTTTTTGTAATTTAATTTGTTTTCCAAGGCTCAGCGAAAAGTTGCAGCGAGTTTTTAATTTAATTTGGGGCCAGGATGTCATTTCGTTTGAAAATTGTGTCTTTTATCTCCTCTGAAGGTAAAAACATCAACGGCACACTTAAAATGTAATTCCCGAGAACATCGTAAAATTGCTAAAATTCCCTTGACAGGAGCATGTCAGATTATATCTTCCAACGGGAAGAAGGCGAGGGAATGTGCAGTGAAATTCCAATTAGAATTCATTACCACCTCATTAATCCTCCTCCATTGAGTTGGTCAGGATTGAATTAAAATTTCCATTAGGCAACCCATTAGGGGCGCATTTAAGGCACAGGATGAGTTGATGGGATAAAATGTTTAATATCCTCTTAGCTAGGACGGTGTAGGTGGATAACGGTATTATCGTGAAAATATAAAATCTTGCACACCTGAGGCGTTCGAGGCACATTAATTAATCGGATCAGTTTCATCCCACACATGATCGAACCTCACCTGGACCCCGGCTTCTAAATGCACGTGGTGTATCCTTCAATTTCAGGACAATCCCATTATCGTAATCATATTAAGGACTTTTATCATGGCCGTGTGCTGCTTTCGTGTTCAGCCCACTAATGGCCAGCACACCTCGCTCGGTCGCACATCAAACTATGGCCCGTCCTCCATAGGCGTTGGGAGTGGAAATGGTGCTGGTAGCGGCGGTGGTCCATCAGCCGCTTCTACAGGGGCTAGTGGGAGCGGTGAAATTTTGGGACCCAAATCCTTTCAACTGACAAATCATGAGCCCACGTGCGAAGAACTGAGAGAAATGTGGAGGTGGGTTTCAACTATTTTTTTTTTTGTTTTCGCCAGAGAGGGTTGAACTTTTTACCCACTTAAAACAGATTTTCAAAAAGACAGTCAAGAGCCGCTGAAATAACAAACGAAATTCCAACGTACCGGGACCCATTCGCCTACAATATTTGGGAACCCTACTATTCGACCACAAGGAGTATGGGAGGGTAAGGGGAAATTTTCGTTTTGTTTGGGTTTTCAGGTATTAAAAAAAAAAAAAAAAAAAAATTACAGAATGCGAATAGTTCCACGATACAGAGACGCTACACGTCCAGTATATGGTCGAGTTGTACACCGGGAGCCTTTAGTTCGGCTTGCAGATCGTACAAGGACGCTTGATGATTTTTCACGGATGCACGCCACTGGTGGGGCCGTCGGGGGTACAGGTGGTGATGCCAAAGGACTCGAATCAAGGCGACGCGTTGTCCAATTTAGATTTTCAGGTGGTACAGCTGCCAATTCAATTACACCGCATCATGGCAGTTTTCAGAAACTGAAAGAGCTCATCTGGACGGAAAGGGCTAGGGAACTCGCCCAACAGCGAAAAGCAGAAGAGATGGCAGCACGAGCGGCCGTTCTTAAAGAGATCACCAATGGGCAGAGGTAAGTCGATGTTTTTTTCCCCTTCTAAAAATATTTGTTGGGGCTTGAATTGAAATTTTAATTGAATTAAGTGATGGGAAGGGCTGGGGAAGGGGCAAGGGGGTGAAGGGGGGGGGGGGGGGGGGGGGTAAATCGAGCACTCAGACTCCATCGAGTCCATTATGCTCTATCCCCGCCCTACCCAAATTTCTTCGTTGTCCTAATGACCTGAAGAACATCGCAAAAGGGACGAGACACATTCATCGGCTCCATGATGGGCGCTCCGAAGTGTGTCAGTCAGCCTTTGGCGATCTAAGACTCGAGGATTTCCCCTAACATGGTCTTTAATTGGCTTGCATGGAGTGAATTCAACGTACTAATATGTTTTCCACCTCTTATACGCTTTGGCTGCTTCACACAGGGAGGAACAACAACAGCCAACAGCAACCTGCTCTATCGCCAATCTCGATTTTGTGAACTTAGGGACTTAGTCGAGTTTTGTTTTCTCAAAAAGTAAAGTGTAAAGTGTTTGAAACAAAAACAAAAATATAAATAAACTTTTAAGTAAAACAACGTGGTTTATAAATAGCGCAATTTTACGTTAAACATGTGCGCACCCTTATATCCCCGTATTTATGCCATGCAGTCAAATATCCCGTAGAGCCGTAGAGCCTTCAATAAAAGAAACGGGTAGACTTGTTTGTAAGTCGTTTGATAAAGTAGGAGGGGATTGGAAAAATGCGTAGGATGAGGGTGGAGGATGGGAAGTGCTTGAAGTGATTCATTTGTAGGAAAGAAAAAAAATATTGGAAATACGAAACGTGCCTCAATCTTTCATCCGTTTGCTAAAATCAATAAATCAAGTCGAGAGCCCTTGTTCTATCTTTCGGAACGTAATTGGGTACGATTGCCCTCTACAGCTTTTCTGTTGATAAATCCTACTTGAGGACGTCTTGGAAGCGAAAAACCAACCCGTCAGTGTTGGGAGTTCCGGTGGTTGGATACCTACCAGAGAGTAAGGAGTGGTGTCAGAAAATATGATATAAAATTCTTTATTTATTTTTTTGTAACAAATCCAATAAATCTGTAAGATCGGGGACGGATTTGGTTATAAATATTCAGCGAAAATGTTTGTAATAGAGTCCCCCCGCCCCCTATCCCACACCTGACACCAACATCAGCAATATCAGGCATCCTTTTCCTGGGAGTCCCATTGCGTCATTTGACTTCTTCCTTTAACTATTCTGCACACGATGGCATATCCGCCAACGCTAAAAACTTTCTAACAGCTAAAATGTCGAGGGTTTTATAGTGGAAAATGCAAGAGAGAAATTGAGGAGGAAGCTATTCTATAAATAGCCTGGCAATGGTGGAAAATTAAACGCTTTGAATTGGCTGGCTGACGGGAAGCAGAGAGATAAAGTTTAGGGTGACGGCTGTCCACCCACCCACTCATTGAAACACCCCCCCCCCCCCCCCCCCCCTCATCCCCCTTCACAATATCCTGTACCGTGTCAAACCACCTCCAGGACATACTCTGAATATATTTAACCATGTCAGAGTCAGAACCCTCGAGCCACCTGGTGCAGCATTGAATTGTGAAATTAACAGAATTGGTGAGGTGGGAATGGCTATCATTTGCACGCAGATGGAAAGTTCCACGTTATCAGATGGAAGAAAACGGATGACGGGGCCATGAGGGCTAACTAACCGAGGTGGGTCAAATCCTTAAGCGGTTAATTAAACTTTGGCCAACTTTTTGGGGATGGTAAATTTACTGTGAAAGAGACACGGCATGATGCTACAAAGGACTTGGAATTCTTGAAATTATGACAGCAGAGGCGTACGCCTTTGCACACCTTGGAAGGCAATCTGGAGTATAAAATGGGGGGGGGGTCATTTAAATTTAAGATAATTTCCTTCAAGCAAATAGGGCTTAACTGTTATGACTCCATCAGACCACACCGGTAAAGGTGCCCTACTTTGCAACACCTACTCGCACAATGGCGTTTGTTATGAAATTTAAAAACACTCCATTCATTCATTCACCATGGATTTGTGATTGGCTCCTTTGATCTTATTTGTCAAAGCATTATTTGTACAATGCGCAAAACCACACACCCCCTTTCCCCATGTAATCATAAAATTTTTATGCTGTACAACAATCCAGCCTGCGGATGTTTTGCAGTTATTTTGATTGGTTTTTGATAAAAAGCAAAAATCGTTTTTCTCCATTCTTTCACAGCCCCGGAGACCGTAGAAAGCGCAGGCTGTTGAATTCCTTCCACGTGGGAGTGTGGGGGGGAATAAGGGCTGGAATTTGCAATTTTAAATTTTTCAACCTTATTGGGAAAATATTTTTGCCCAAATCTACATATATATATAAAAATGAATGTTTGTTTATATGTCCTTTATAGAATCGTCCTACGAAGGTTTCTGAGTTGGTACGACCAATTTTTGACAGATGGCGCCACTGTCATTCCAATGAATTTCATATATTGCCGTGACAGTTGCCATGTTATGGGTATCTTTGAAAAGGGGAGGTGGTGTAGAATGTGTTGGTGAAAGAAAGGCTGGTGAAAAGTGTGAAATGTGGGAATTATTGGTGAAAACGTGTTTATGTAGTGGGGAGGGGTGGGGGCTGACACCCCCCAGAAGTGTATCTCAGGGGTAAGAAGAAGAGGCACTATAGGAAAAAGGACCGGGTTGGTAAAAGTTGGTGAAAATAGTGAAAACTTGGTTTTTTCGGTGGATGCCGACAAAATTGAAACGGCCGTGGACGAAAAGTGTATGCATGAATTGCAATAATTTTTTCACCAATCGATAGCTAAGGAAGCAGAGTAATCTATATATATAGAAATGAATCCCTATTTCCCTTGGTCACGCCATCACGCGTGAACGGCTGGACCGATTTCGCTAATTCTTTTGTTGTTGAGTTTGTTATTGTCAGGAGAAGGTTCTTATGAAAGAAAAAACTTAGAATATTGCGCGGAAAATTAGGAAATTATGTTTTTGGTTTGGGTTTTTGGGGTCACTGATTTTGAATCTGTTATTCAAGTTTCCAAATATGAGACCACCCCCCACCCCGCTGGGAGATATAGGAGAGGGGGTGCAATAAGGAGGTGGTGTAAAATGAGGAAAACTAAATTTAATAATACTTTACAGTTTACAGTTAAAAAAGTATTAGGAATAGGTGAAAGTGATGTATGGTGTGTATTGTGTACGAATTTATGGTTGATTTAATGAGACCACCCCCACCTCGCTGGGTCACATAGGAGAGGCGGTGGTGCAGTAGGGAGGCGTTGTAAAATTAAGGAATACAAATTTAATAGTATCACGGGAAACGCCGGGTCCGGGCAAGCTAGTAATAATATAAATCTTCCCGTTTTGGAAGCCTTTTCTAATAATTCAAAAAATGAAAAATACATAAGGCGCCTCGCGTGATCGTTTCCATAATTTTCTGCTAAAGGACGTGCAGCGGCAATTTCTATCTGCGGATTAGATCCTGCTTTGCCGGATAGGTGACTGGAGCTAAACATCTCACATTCTTATCGTTTTTCTATTTATTTAATTTTTGTTTTCTTCAATTTTACCAAGTGAATAAATTAAAAGCAAAAAAACGTTTTTTAAAAAAGGCTTTCATTTAAATGCTCGAAAAAGAAGAAAATAAAATTTTCCTTTAAAATTTTAACTATCAACTTATAACCTCATTATACACAATTTATATGATCATAAGGGCGTGGTCGACAGTACTACCCTGCATTTTGTATACTGTGCAAGCCCAGCATAATACAATTGGCAGCATTCTTCGTTCTGCGGTTCTGTGACTATATTTTGCTGGAAATTGCACAGATTTGGGCTGAATGAGGTGAACACCGTCTTTACCGAAGTCTATACGGACGGATGGTATATAAGTGTCATACGTTTCTGCTCTTCTGAAGCAGGGCCATATAATTTCTGTAATATGTCCAATGGCACCATTCACCAAACCTTTGGACACATCTACCAATGCTGATGACGCCCATCTCGCCAAATCACACAAGTCAAAGTTAATCAACCGATGTTACAGGCTCAAAAAATTCTACCTCAAGAATAATCGAGGTCTCCACACACAATTCTCAGCGAACCCTTTCATTTAATAGCCATACTATAAGAAAGCATAAAAAACTCTAAAAGTCCGCCATATTGGATTAAGAGTGATGTCAGAATATAATTATCTAATTATTCTCGGCAAGCCCTTTCATTTGATACCCATATTGTAGAAGTGCATAAAAAATAACTATTCCGCCATCTTGGATGGTCCGCCATATTGGATTTAGAATGACGTCACACAGCTTATCGTGTATTGTCATCCAAACTAAACGTGTATACAAAAGTTCAGCTCAATCGATTGAAGATATCTGCTTCAAAATTGAGTAGCAACCCAGCGGGAAAAAATTCTGAATCTTCCTAAGAAGCAAATTTGAAGTGATTCCTATCAATGTCTTTATGAAGCAGTCAGGAAGATGTTAAAGCTTTTTCCTATTCTGAATTCTCTGCTAGCGAAAAATGCTTCAAAGCATTATGCCCTTGGCAATGCAAAGGAAGATTTTCTATGTTTTCATGCGTAAAAGGGCGATGACATCATTTCGTTGTGAAAATATCTTTCTGCTGGAGCATTTCAGTTTACGCTCGAGAGTGCAGTTGCGTTTTTAAACTACGGGAATATTTGCTGTTCTGAATTCATACTTATTTAATACTAGCATGCCCGGACCCGGCGTTTCCCGGGATACTATTAAATTTGTATTCCTTAATTTTACAACGCCAACCTACCGCACAACCCCCTCACCTATGTGACCCAGCGGGGTGGGGGTGGTCTCATATTTGGAAATTCGAATAGCAGATTCGAAATGAGTGATCCCGAAAATCCCCAAACGCGGACTTTCAGGGAAATCCCTCGAAGTTTAACTTTTGGGTCGCCAAATTGATCCAGCATCTTGATTTCCAAAATTTTGATGGCAGATTCAAAATCAGTGACCCCAAAAACCCAAACCAAAAACATAATTTTCTAATTTTCCGCGCAATATTCTTAATTTTTTCTGTCACGAATTAGCGAAATCGGTCCAGCCGTTCGCGCGTGATGGCGTGACCAAGGGAAGTAGAGATTCATTTCTATATATATAGATTACTCTGCTTCCTTAGCCATCGATTGGTGAACAAATTATTCCAATTCGTGTACACACTTTTCTTCCACAGCCGTTTCAATTTTGTCGTCACCCACCGAAAAAACCAAGTTTTCACTATTTTCATCAACTTTCACCAACCCGGCCCAATTTCCTATAGTGCGTCTTCTTCCTACCCCTGAGATACACTTCTGGGGGGTGTCACCCCCACCCCTCCCCCACAACGAAAACACGTTTTCACCAATAATTCCCACATTTCACACTTTTCACCTGCTTTTATTTCACCAACCCATTCTGCACTACCTCCCCTTTCCAACGATACCCATAACATGGCATGAATTTTTACAACAAATTTCCTCTACTTCTTCCTGGACGCGACGGGAACGCGGTCGAACGGGATAAAATGTCCTATGTCCGTCTCCTAATTCCAAGCTACCTCCCCACCAATTTTCAGCCAAATCGGTTCATCCGTTCTTGAGTAATAAATAGTGTAACTAACACGACTTTCTTTTATATATATAAGATTTACTATGATTTATTATGGAAGAAAGCGTGGAGGGTTTTGTCCAAAAAGAGTAAAGATTACATAAACGTAGGGGGGCAAGGCTAATTACAATAGGTTTGCGCCCGGTGCCCTAAGGTGACGCTAGCGACATGATATTTTTTACCACCCTCATACCATTCAGCCCTCGGCGCGTATCCTACCTTGGCTTAGGTGGGATCTCATAGACTCAAAGTCCAATCTTCGTATTCCTCTCGTCGAACCTTATTGATTGATACCCATGACATCATAATTTGGTAAGAAAATGTCATTTCGCATTATTTTCAGCAAACCCTTTCATTTTATACCTAAATCATAGGGCTGCATTTCAAATAGCCTGTCCGCCATCTTGGACGTCCGCCATATTGGATTTAAGTCACGTGACTATTTTTTTCGTATTCCTGACAGCAAACCCTTTCATTTGATACCCATATCATGGGGGTGGAGTCCGCCATCTTGGGGAGGCCGCCATATTGGATTTGTAATGACGTTTCTTAGCTAGTCATGTATTGTCATTAGAACTCAGAGCGTGTACAAAATTTCATCCAAATCGAAGACCGGGAAGTGGGTCAAATTAAGATTCCAAGATTTTCTTACACACATAGTTAGTTACAAGTGAAGCTAATAAAAGCGTGTTAAAAATTGAATTATCTCGGTAATTATTGGAGGTACCGTATTGTGGGTGGGCTTAATGAAAGCGTCTTAGAGAGTAGTATAATATAGTAAACATATTACCATTTAATTAATAATACGTTTTTGGCAAATTGGAAATTAGCGTCAAAGCAGTAGTAGTTCACTGTGTAATTTTTTCCGCAAAGAGGGGTGAGGGAAAATATATTAAGATATTTTTAGAAAATAGAAAACATATTTATGAGTGCGTGTGCAAAATTTTAAATGAAAATATTAATAAATGTAGAAACTGTGGGTGGGTGATTAAATTCGGAACTGGAGAGTGACGCAAATGATTGCCCCGAGCATTAAAAATTCATAAATAAATTTTTCTTGATTTAATTATACCGCTCCCACCTCACTGGGACACATAGGAGAGATAATAAGCACAATCGGGTTCCAAGGCTCCGCAGAATAAATCGCAACGGCTGACTTAATGAGCGGAAAATGTAAAAAAAACATTATACGAGAATTTTCATTAGAATGAAAATATAAACAAGACATTTAACTCATAGCGCTGGTGATTGTGGGCCAGCTACAACATCTCCTAGGTACACCGACCGCCATCACCATCAGTTGGCAATAGATACTGAAATACTCAGGAGAGCGCCACTAAGCCACTAAGCCACTAAGTTAAGTATCTATTCATATTCTATGTGACTCTCTGAGATGGTCAAGTGAGCGAACTCCCCGGGGCCAGCAGCAGCAGCACAGCACTCGGCTGACCGGTTGAGTCGTGGGTCAGTGCTGGGGGAGAGTTGTTAACTTCGCTGCTCTCGTGGTGGACGGACGTGCTTTCAAGTTGGTCCCTCTTATGCACTGGTGATAATTATGCTCAGCGTTCTCGTCTAGCCATGCAAATGCGTCACCACCAATCACTGGCTGGAAGGCCGAATGGTTTTCAATTGTTTCGTTCTTAACAGTTTGCCTGGATGTGCGGACGGAGTGATTTTAATTTATTGCTTTCCTTACTGGTTTTATTTCAGCACTTTATTTTCAAATTTCCCTCCCGTTTTCGCTGAAATTGTATTTTTGCGAGGCTGCCTGATTTTTTCACTTGCCAATTTCTCATGCTACTTGGGTACGATTAAGGTGCCTGGCTGTGCATTGCTGTTTTGGGATTGAGGCTAAGCTAGTGGGGTAGTAAAGTGTTATGCTGTGGTACACTGCTATATTTTTTTCTATTTCTAATTCCACTATCGTCTTCGATTTTTATTGTGATTTTTTTTACGCGGTTCTGTTTTCGATTTCGCTTCCGGTTTTGATTTTTTATCGGTTCTGTTTTCGATTTCGCTTGCGATTTTGATTTTTTATCGGTTCTGTCTTCAATTTCGCTTCCGATTTTAATTTTTTAGCGGTTCTGTTTTCGATGTCACTTCCGGTTTTAATTTTTTAGCGGTTCTGTTTTCTATTTCGCTTTCGATTTTAATTTTTCAGCAGTTCTGTTTTCGATTTCGCTTGCGATTTTAATTTTTTTACGGTTCTGTCTTCGATTTCGCTTCCGATTTTGATTTTTTACGGTTCTGTTTTCGATTTCGCTTTCGATTTTGATTTTTTATCGGTTCTGTCTTCAATTTCGCTTCCGATTTTAATTTTGTAGCGGTTCTGTTTTCGATGTCACTTCCGGTTTTGATTTTTTACGGTTCTGTTTTCGATTTCGCTTTCGATTTTGATTTTTTATCGGTTCTGTCTTCAATTTCGCTTCCGATTTTAATTTTTTAGCAGTTCTGTTTTCGATTTAAATTTTTCTTACGGTTCTGTTTTCGATTTTTTTTTCAATTTTGATTTTTTACGGTTCTGTTTTCGATGTCGCTTCCGGTTTTGATTTTTTTACGGTTCTGTTTTCGATTTCGCTTCCGATTTTGATTTTTTAGCGGTTCTGTCTTCAATTTCGCTTCCGATTTTAATTTTTTAGCAGTTCTGTTTTCGATTTAAATTTTTCTTACGGTTCTGTTTTCGATTTTTTTTTCAATTTTGATTTTTTACGGTTCTGTTTTCGATGTCGCTTCCGGTTTTGATTTTTTTACGGTTCTGTTTTCGATTTCGCTTCCGATTTTGATTTTTTAGCGGTTCTGTCTTCAATTTCGCTTCCGATTTTAATTTTTTAGCGGTTCTGTTTTCGATTTAAATTTTTCTTACGGTTCTGTTTTCGATTTTTTTTTCAATTTTGATTTTTTACGGTTCTGTTTTCGATGTCGCTTCCGGTTTTGATTTTTTTACGGTTCTGCTTTCGATTTCGCTTGCGATTTTAATTTTTGTACGGTTCTGTCTTCGATTTCACTTCCGATTTTAAATTTTTTACGGTTCTGTTTTCGATGTCGCTTCCGGTTTTGATTTTTTTACGGTTCTGTTTTCTATTTCGCTTCCGATTTGGATTTTTCAGCAGTTCTGCTTTCGATTTCGCTTGCGATTTTAATTTTTTTACGGTTCTGTCTTCGATTTCGCTTCCGATTTTAATTTTTTTACGGTTCTGTTTTCGATGTCGCTTCCGGTTTTGATTTTTTTACGGTTCTGTTTTCTATTTCGCTTCCGAATTTAATTTTTTAGCGGTTCTGTTTTCGATTTTGATTTTTTAACGGTTCTGTTTTCGATGTCACTTCCGGTTTTGATTTTTTAGCGGTTCTGTTTTCTATTTCGCTTTCGATTTTAATTTTTCAGCAGTTCTGTTTTCGATTTCGCTTGCGATTTTAATTTTTTTACGGTTCTGTCTTCGATTTCGCTTCCGGTTTTGATTTTTTTACGGTTCTGTTTTCTATTTCTCTTTCGATTTTAATTTTTTAGCGGTTCTGTTTTCGATTTTGATTTTTTATCGGTTCTGTCTTCAATTTCGCTTCCGATTTTAATTTTTTAGCGGTTCTGTTTTCGATTTTAATTTTTTATCGGTTCTGTCTTCAATTTCGCTTCCGATTTTAATTTTTTAGCGGTTCTGTTTTCGATTTTGATTTTTTAACAATTTCGCTTTCGGTTTTTGGATTCGCTTTGGATAATTTCCCAATCTTCCTTTTTTGGGTTCCGTACCCGAAAGATGCCCTACGTGGTCCTATTCCTAAGCCTCCGCTTTCCGTCCGTCCGTCTGTCTGTCTGTCTGTCTGTCAACGCGCTGTATCTCCTGAACCGTAATAGGTAGGGAGTTGAAATTTTCACAGAGTGTGTATTTCAATTGCCGCTATAACAACAAATCCTGAAAAACCAAGATGGCGAATTTCAAAATGGCCGCCATGCAAATTGGAGAGAAAGTTTTTTTTTTCTTTTTGTCATATAACGTTAACAAGTAAATCGGATCAAAGAAAATATTTATACCCCCTTTTACCCCTGGGAGGGTTGAATTTTGGGAACAGCACCTAGCCCTAAAGCTTTCTCGCAAAATAACTAATATACGGTGTGAATATGTGCTCAATTGGCCAATTGATAGAGAAGTTAGACTGTGGCGTCACCTACCGAAATCACATCTGACTAATAAAACATTCTCGCAATGTCAATCAGTCAAGTGGTTTTGGCTGTACATTACCATCACCCTATATTTAGTATTTTTTCTTTATATATTTTTCTGACAGCCATTCAGGAAGGCGGCAACAGCAGCAACAGCAGCAAATGGCTTCATTAGGACCAAGCTACCAGGAGGATAATCGCAGCCCAATCCCAGATTCGTCTGGTGAGGGGCTAATTTCTCTACCTGGACATCAAAGACTGCCACCGTCATCACAATCAGGATTATCATCATCGTTATTGTCGCCAGGGGGCTCTTCAATATTTTCAATGAATCCGCTTTCATCATCTACTCGAACTGGTGGTCTTATGTTGCCAGTATTCAGTAATGCTGGACAACATCAGCAAACAAAAACTTTAGCTGTGCCGAAACCATCACATTTTCGTGGAAGAAATCGTGTACTATTTCGACAGGTGGGTTTTTTGTATTATTTTTATTTTATAATTCTTTTTGTCTGTTTGCATGGATGAAATATATTTTGCGGGGCAAATTTATTTGCGTAAATGGGTGGGGTGGGAGAGGGGGAGGGGAGGGTTAGTTTTTTTGTTCTTTTAAAAATTATTTCTCCACCTAGCATGCATTTGATTCGTTTAAATTCGATATTTATTGACTACCCCACTTAATGAACTGTGGCGCCATCTTGCAGAATTTTCTCAAAGTTTTTAAAGAACCATCTTGTTTTATTGTCATTTTTCAACGATATTTTCCTTATACATAATTGTTTTTCTTCCATTTTCTTTAGTCTGGAGCACCTGCAGAATCATTTCAGCGAAAATCTCGCGATGATCCAGATGATATGAATACACCGCAAAAATTGCTGCAGCTCCTATCGACCTACTATCCGTCACAGCAAGAAAGCGACGATGACTACAACGGAGATTTTCTGTTGTATTAGATCAAGGTAATACCAAAATGTTAATTATTATTTTTTTTAAATAACACATAAGTATAAATTGAATTGAGTCAATATATAATGGGGAACGGAGAATGGCATAAATTTATAACAAAAAAAAAAACAATTATTAGCTGCTAAGGATACACAGAAACACTAACACATTCAAATACAAAAATTATACAGCGGAAAATGTAAAATATGTAAAAATTAAAAAAAAATAGTGAAGAAAGTGAAATGGTAAAACTAGGTAAAAATACAATATGGAAATTTCTTATGCCTAAAATGATTTTTTTAGGATTTGTGTTTTCCTTTGTTTTTGGTTTTATTTTTTTTTTGAGAGCAAAGGCAAGAAATATCAAAAAAAAAAATTGTAAAGTGAAAATTTAATGCAAAACAATTTGCTAGCAGCCAATTGGAGAAGGCAGCCGAGTTATTCTGACAATACTTAAATGTGTAGAAAAAAGTGTATCTTGAAACCTCATTGTGTGGCTCTTGTTGGAATAGTGTAAACCAGGAGCTATTTCTCACATATCAGTTTAAATTGTTAAGGCAACTCAAAAATGTACATTAAAGTGAAAAACACGACTAAGTAATGGAAGAACATTTTTAATATAATAAAAAAAAATGTGAATTGTTGTAACTATACAAACCCTCAAGAAGAAGATATTCGGGCATTTTAAGTAATGCACTAAGTGAGGGAGTAATTATCATTTCTTTTTAATTAGATCCTTTGCGGCAATTAATGGGTAGAACTTTTTATTTTTCCATCAAACTTTACAACTACGCGATACTCAGATAGTGACTCCATGAAACGTTACATGTATCAATCACAACTTAGACTGAAAGTATTAGAAATATTGTAATTATCACAAATCAACATATCATTGAAAATCTCTTCATCTGGCAATACCTGCTGCTGCAGCCATACCACGTACAGAATGTATTTGAACAAATTCATAAATTCTTTTAATTTTATTCAGCCAAAATATGCCCTAGAATTGTGAAAACAGTAGTCTTCCCGGTCATTGGCCACAACGTTATAATTATCCCATGTTCCAACTATTGAGCTTCCAAATCCTCAAATAATAGTTGTTTTGCTTTTAATAAATAAAATAAATAAATATTTCATTTTCAAGCAAACCAAAATACTTTAAAAAGTTAAAGGAAAAGAGATGCCATTAAGTGCTTATTAGAATATAAAATTTGTTGCCAAAATCGCCTCTAGCCGTAGAAAAAGTACAAAGTAAACAAACCAAAAAATTTATAATTTTGTTTTTGTTTTTTTTGTTTTTTTTTGCAAAACACGCCCTTCCAACTAAAGTTACATTTTTCTTTTTAAAAATGTTGCCTTAGACTACTGATAGTGTCCCCTTTCGTTGGATATCACAGTCATTGCAATAAATTTACAAAAATTTATAATTTGCATATTACAGCGAAAAAAAAAATATGGCGAAATTTCCAACAACAACAAAAAACACATAAGGCGTAACCCGATTTTATGATTTTTCTAAAGCCTTACACGTTTTGTTACGCTGTGCAAAATACGAGTAATGGGAGATGTGTTTGGACAGAACGACGTGTCCTTACATTTTAGCGAAATTTTCGCTAACTGGTAAATTCGGAAGTATGTGGCTCAAAAAGTGAATCATAGACGTACGTTGTTTGTATGTTTTGTCGGGATAGATTAAATTTCAATAGCCGTAGAATTTATTTTTCGCTGATTGTCGAGTTTGACAGTTTGTGGGTTAAAATCTGGAAAGGCAGTCATGTATTCTTATGGTGTAAAAAATTTCAACAATTTCAATTGTAATCTTTTCCCATACGTTTTCGCAAAAATTTTCGCTAACTAGCGCGAATTCGGAATATTATGGCTAAAAAAGTGCTCTCAACATATCCCTCTCTCCAGAATCATACTTTTTTTTTGCATGAGAACAAGTTGCAATTGGTTCTCTTTCTTTATGTTTTAGCTGAATTTTCGCCGTATGTGTGCCGATTTTGTGCACACCCTGTTTTAATTTTTCCTGAAACGTTTGAATTTGTTTTTTGTTTTTTGTTTTTTGTTTTTTGGTTTTGGTAATGAGAGAATATTTCTTTTTTTAAACACAAGGTGGCCTTTTGCGTTTTCGCTAATTTTATTTTCCGTAAATATTATTTCCATTTGAACATTTTAACACAAGAGTATAATATTAGAATATTGTAGTATACGAAAGCGACAATATGGTTAAAAAAAATATATCTTGCCTGGTTTTGAATTGGTTCACGTTGCCTGTGCTCAAATGAGTTGGCCTATCGGTTGAATAATTTTTAAGCTAAAATATAAATGGCTTAATTTACGAACAGAAGTGGGATTAAAATGTCAAGACACACTAGAAGTAAATATTTTGTGACATGGAATTTTTGGAGTGTTAGAATTTGGTAAAAACTCGTCTCAAAGCTATTGTACGTATGTTTTTCTGGATAAAAAAAAAAAAAACTTTTAACAATTAAAATGTTGAGCTGCATTCTTATCTAATCTCGAAATATGTCTGTTGGTTTGTTTGTTTCGTGTGTTTTGTGGTGTCGTTGGATCTCATCGATTTTCCAATTTTGTTTTGCAATTTATAGATTTTGAAATTTTTGCTTTTTGGGTTTTTTTTTGTATTCTTAACTTTCAAACTTATCGATTTTGTGGTTTTTAATCTTATCGATTTTGGGCTGACCTGCTTTTCGTATTAATTTGATTTTTTTTGGACTTTCGGGTTTTCACATCTTGTAGGTTTTGGTCTTGTTTATTTTTTTTTTCAATTTTTCGATTTTTCGTCGATTTTGCGGTATTTGGAGAATTTTCTTTTTTTGCCCAATTTGCCATATTTCAATCTCTCTCTCCCTCTCATCGATTTACAATTTTTTACATCTTTTCGATTTTTTTTTATTAGTTTTGTATTTTGGATTTGTCGTGTGCTATCTGATTTATTTATTTCATTGAATTATAATTTTTGCGCGACTTATAAATTTTTCTATAAAATTATCAAAACAGTTTTTCGATGTTAGTTAAGATACAAAATTTTATTTAGATGTGTTTGCCTTATGCCAGTCAAAAATGAAAATAAAATAAAGAAAAGAAGAAGACTAAACCAAGAAAGTGGACATATCTGTAGGTTACTGCTTGTTAAATGTCTGACTTTTGTGTGGCACAATAAAATTAGATTATATTAGTATCTCTTGAACATTACACTTTGAGATGAGAGAGACAAAAAAAAAATAAATTAAAAAAGAAAATGCGAAAAAAATGAAATTTAGGAATGTACTACAAAAAAAAAACAATAAATAAAAGGCAATAATAAAAGCTGAAGACACAATCATTTGCAAAGGATCGTATCATTTTTATTTTAATGACGCCATTATTATGTTTGCTAATATTCATACGCCTTAAAAATTCAATAATGAAAAACAAGATACAAAAGAAATTATAACGATGGCAAAAAAGAATCGTACAAGTAATTATAAAAATAAATAAAATATAAATATATTTTTATCAAGAAAGGAATACTGAAAAATAATAATAAACTTTTAACTGTAACACTTAACTTAACTGTATTAACAACAGTCCAGCGTAGGGGGTGAAAAAAGGATGTTACTAATAAAAAAACTTTAATAATAAAAAAAACAAAAACAAGATGGTAAATTAGATTTTATTTAACCGTGAACTAAGGCAGCTTAATATACTGTACATATAAATATAAGAAGAAACCTATACAAGTGTAATAGATGGCTTATTTATCTACAAAGAAAAAAAAAAGGAAAAAAAAAAGAAAATTGATATATACTGCATATATACACTTAGCGATTAGAAGGTAATGTCTATTTTATAAAGTAAAGTAACACGGCAGCTCTTTCAATCCTATTTACAAAAAAAATAATTAAAAACTAAAACAAAAAAAAAATATTATGAAAAAAAATATCAAAAAATTAAGTGTTTTTTAAACAAAAAAAAAAATATTATGATTACAAGACAAAAAAAGGCATTTCTTCTTTCAGAACATATCAACATATTTTTTTATTCTTTATCTTTGAGAAAAAGTGAAAGAAAAAAAAACACACATAGTAATAAAAAAAAGTAAAGAAAAGTAAACAAGGCGACAAGAAAAATTTTTTAGAGGTCCTATATTCCATTTTACCCCACCCTAATCCACCCAGTAATTCCCCAAAGTAAATATGACACTGATTTTGAATACAAAAAAAAAAGTATATGAATGCCTTTGTTACGGTTGAGTGTGATTACTAGGAAAACAAAAACATGAATAGAAGTGTAAATGTAAATATCTATCGTATGTCTAAAAATTAAAAAGACATGACTTAGTACATTAGAACAAAAAAAAAAAAAAAACATAATGATGACAATAATATTGACAGCTTTATATAAGGAAACCAAACCAATTAATAAAAAAAAATATCTTAGATGGGTTCATTCGACCCGCGAATGTAACCCAAAAAAAAAAATGATGTAATCAATTTATTTATTTATTCGAGAAAAAAAAAACAAGAAAAAATGATGAAAAAAAATTTAAAAAAAAAAATCTATTTTGTATGTTGTAAGACAGGGAAATAAATTAAATCAAATAAGCGCCATCTGCTGGCACAACAAATCATCAGACAATATTAATAGGATTAAGGGTAGGCACCTTTAGAAGAAAGTGAAAATTTTTGCGCTATATGCACATTCTAAAGGCAGAATCATATCATGGACAATTTGTATAATATCATTCCCTTACGAATTCCATAAATGCTAATTATTGAGAAAAAAAAAACTAAATTAATAAAATGAAATAAAAAAATAAAAAAAAAACAGGGAAAACAGATTGTGACACTCTTTACTCACTTTAGGAAAACAAAAAACATCAACAAAGCAATCACTAAAACGCAAAAAAAAAAACCAAATCCATTCCTCAATTTTTTGTGGAACATCCACCTAATAAAGAACCCCCCAAACCCCATTACTTTACACATTTTCTATCGTAAAATTCACAAAATTACCTGTAAACTTAAAATTAAAAGAAAGAAAAAAACAAAAAACAAAAAAAAATCATTTGTTATTGTTGTGGTAAGACATCAAACCTGAAAAGGTCTAGGAGATAAGCACAAATTAATTATTTACGTTGTACTTTCAAAAAATGAAAACACACAAAAAAAAAACAAATTATATCTGATCGCAAACAGCTCTTACCCCTAATTTTGTTTTTCTTGGAAATAAAAAAAAAAAAAACAAAAACCCTATTAACATAAATAAAATAAAACCAATCAACCAATCGCAAATACACGTCTGTTGGATAGAAGCAATAAAATGAACGTTAAAAGATATTCATGTACAAATTTTGAGATCCTAACAAATTGGTACTAAATAAACCATAAAAAAAAAATAAGTGCAAAATATCTCTTCATTAATTTTCTACCCCATGGCAAACCAAAATCCTTAATAATATTTTCCGCAATTACAAAAATAAAATACAGAATCGAAGATGTGAAAAAAAAAGAAATAAAACTAGCCGAAAAGTGTGTATGTATATTTTCCCCTTCTTTTCTCTAACAGACCTGAGAGGACTTTGTTTTTTTGACTAAAGCATCGCACAAACTGGTCAGACAAATCAAATTGTTAGTTATTCAGAAAATTTCACACATGAGGGTTTTTAGGGTGGTTGATATAAACATATTGCCTAACTAGGCTGAGTTGCCCTGAGGTTTCTGTACTTTTAAATTAAATCTATTGCACAGTGAAAAAATACTCGCAAAAACCCCTATACCTTCATTTATCTTCATTTATATGGAAAACCGGTGCGAATTCCCGGTCGCCATATTGATTCCGTGAGATTTTCAAGATCAGCAACCCCGAATACATTAAAGCACCAATTTTCAGAAAATACCTTTTGAAATTTAATCGTTTCGGTCCTCATATGGAATCCGCCATCTTAAACTTTCAAATTCGTATAGTAGATTATTGATCAGCGCCCCTGAAAACCTCCTAGCATTGATTTTCGTGACAATCCTTAAAAGATAGTAACCATTTTCAGTCAGCCATCTTGGAATTGTGGTAGATTTGAATTCTGTAACCCCAAAAACGTATTCGTATTACAGAGCACTTCACATTTGCAAATTTTGATGCCAGCAGCAACCCCGAAAACCCCCTATTACTCATTTTCATGAAAATCCGATTAACTTTTTATCAAGCCATCTTGGAACCGCCATTTTTAAATCTTCCACCTTACTACAAAGTAACTTATGATTAAATCCAGGACATAAACAATCTATCCAACAAGTTTCATCCAAATCTGCTCAGCCGTTAGGGCCTAATTGAGTAACAAACATCCAAACTTTCGCATGGCAGGTTCAGACTTAAACATCAGGTCCTTGTGATTACGGGAAATAATTATATAGACGAAAATTGTCTGCATTGCGACACATTGTTTACGTTCGGCATATTGAAACAATGTCTCTTCGGTCGCGCCGATTCTGTTGTTGTCGTGTAACCAAATCCGCCTACTCGCGGACCAGCTGCCGTTCCATTGTTTTCGTACCGAGCGCAACTCCAATTACTCGTTCGAATTTGGTTACAGGCCGTTTATCGATCGACGCGACGGTTTGGTACATTGTTCGCAGCATCTTTAAGTTCGACGAGTTCGCAGAATTTGTACTGGTCAGTGTTACCACAAAAAACAGCAAAAAAACAATTCGCGAAATGTTTAACTTATCACGTCGTTGTGCAGTTGTTTGCAGGCTATCCCGACAATTTAAATTGCGACTAGCCGATGCGGGGGATGTAAGTGGCGAGTTGTGAATGAAACCCAATAGGATGGGCCCTTGTGGGTGGATGGGTTCCGATCTGGAACCGCTTTATAGTCCAGCCACCGATCGAATTTCTCGTCAGCAAAAATTTGATATTTTCTGTTTGTGTCGTGTAGACGAAACAAAACAGGGCCTCGTTCGTTCTCCTGTGGGAGACCGTTGATCATGCAACCGTAGGACAAAGTTGCAAATTGTAAACAATTGAAACCCTACGTGATCTGCGAGGCAATTGCATGCCAAGCTCACAAAAAGTTACTCTTTAAGGGAGCACCCCATAATCTCTTCCAATCCGCAGTTCTCTTCAATTCCTAGGAATATTCTGCTGATCTTTTGTTTTGCGCCAGGTGGGAGCGAAATCTTTGCAGGTGCAGCGCGCGGCTAATAAGATCAGTTCGGTTTTGGGCCTCGATGTCGAACGGGGTGTGTCTGCTCTGCCGCTGCAAATTACCGAAACGTTTTTTTCGGAGAATATTGCGATGCAGCAGAATTTGCAGCAGCAACAGTTGCCGCTGCAAGAGGTAAACCCGTCCCAATATAGATATCACAAGGTGGGCCCCTTTAGGCCACTTTTCTAGAGGTAGATGGCCACGCCTAAGAAATCAACCAATTAAGGGGCTGGTCAATGGGATTTGATTCGCATACTTGCCTTTCTGCAAACACTTGCAGGGAACTGGGAAGAACAAGAAGAAGAGAACAAACGTACCGATCTTACCCGCAGATAGTAAAATTTTGGGAAGAGTAACACTGGAAAAAGCGTATCTTTTAAAATATGACGTCAAATTTTTTTATTTCTCACTAAGAAATGTCCCAATGTCATCAGCTTTCATTAAAGTGCAAGACCCAGGGGGTTCCCGAAGGAAAATGTTAAAACCAGCACAGCCCGGCATTTCTCTCTTGCAGAATCTTTTTTTTGACAAAATGGTCAGAAGATAATAAAAGATAACGCGAAACTTGTGTTTGCATTTTATTCAGGACGATGCACTGTCTCACACAGCTTTACAGACGCGTTCTCGATTTGATCCTGCTGTGTCTCTGATCTGTTCTTACCTTACAAAGAAAAAGCTCATGAAATTTGCAAAAGCTGTAAGGAAAATTCGTGGCGATCGGGGGGTTCCAAGTGGGGCGATCGAGGGGTTCCAAGTGGGGCGATCGACTAAAAAATAGACCCAAAAAAAGAGGAAGACAATATATTTTTTCATATAAAGAGAGGGGGGGGATACAATATCATTTCTGGGGATTTCAGAGCGGCTCCAACGCACAATATACAAAAGGGTACCTAACTAGCTTCTCTCGTTGCGTCTAAGCGAAAAATCGTAGCGCTTCTTCTGCTTACGTCTAGGGTTTTCTTACACATGTGTAGGGGGAAGGGGGTTTTAAGGCACTTCACAGGCAGTACACGAAGACGACACGCACTCCGACAGCCTGACCTGTAGGGGACTTAAAGCTATTGGATCATCTGAAGGAAGCGGTTCTCCTCCAGCAGGGACGTCAGGGAGGTGGTCATGTCATTGATGATCATGTTGGAGCTTGGGTGGGTTGAACTTGAGACCGGGTCCGATGTGTTCTCCACCCAATTCTGGCAATTCTGGACGTACTCGAGGGTTCGCTGGTAGGCGTCATGCCTCATCCCATTGTGACTGTACTGGCTGTTTGGGTTCATGTTGCTGTCAATTATGTTGCCCGCTGCTCCTGCGGGTGTGCAATTTACGCCGCTGGCAATTAGGGTACCGCTCAAGGGGTCTGCTGCAATGCTGGTAGTGTCCGTTTGTAGTGAAGCAAGGGGAATTGGGACCGGTGCTGCTGCTGGGGACATCTGTGACTGGCTAATGTCCCCGCACTGAATCTCCTTGGCTGGCTGCTGTTGCTGTTGCTGTTGCGGTTGCTGAGTACACCCACCACCTTGCTGCAGCATATCACTACAGCTGGGCGGGTGGTTATAAAAGAATTTCCCCTTATCACCGGCTTGGGATGAATTACATCCCGGTGCCTGGCAGCAATTTCCAGCACTCATGTCGGTCCTATGGTAGTACCCCATCAAATGGAGGCAGGCTACCGGATGGGTACCCATCATGACAGCCATCATGTGCTGATTTACTGTAGGATTACTTCCAGGATTACCGTTATACTGTAAGTATTCGGCCATATTTTGGGCGTTCCGTTGCTGGTACTGTTCCATTGTGGGGTACCCGGGGTACCCTGGTACGCTCATACCCAACTGTTGCTGACCGCCTTCGTAGCACATGTGCCTGTTTGGAGGTTGCTGGTGCTTTCGAATGATTCTGGGGTTATCACCGTTCCCGCAGGGTGGCACTTTGGTCCCCTGCATGTATGGTTGCTGTTGTTGCTGCTGCTGTTGCTGCTGTTGCTGGGTGGGATATTGCGGGCTCATCATATGTCCAGGGCTCAGGGGTATACCAGCTGAGTTGGGGCTGTTAGGGTACATGGGTAAAGGGTTCTGTATGTCCCCAGACCAGTTGCCTGGTGGATTGCTAATGGGGGAATTGTACGGCATATTTGGGGCCTCCGCTGTTTGGGACGGTCCCTGGAAGCAATTCCCTGCAGGATTTGGCTGCTGCTGTTGACCTGCCTGATTCTGGGTTGGGTTCCCGTTCGGATCATTCCCATTTCCGTCGGCCACTTGATTGAGGTACTGCAGCATCTCATCCGGGATGACAAGCTTATTTTCGACCATCTCGCCCTCCTCGACTTCATCTAGAACGACCTCCTCGTTGGGATGGTGGTCCCGTGCCGAGTTCGACTGCTGGGTAGGTCCACTCGGTGGTGCTGCCGAACCACCCTGTGTCTGTCTCGATCCTTTCGGACTGGTCGGTCTCAAGGGCAGTGGCGGCGTTATCAGCATCCTGTCGTAGCTTTGGTTAGTCGGTTCCGACTGTCGTCGGTCCATTTGGTTTTGCATACCCTCCATACCCCCAAATTGCGTCGACACACACGGTATGGAATAACGGCCTTGATGGTTGCTGTTATGTGTGGTGGCATTGCTGCACGTGCTGTTCTGCAAACGCTGCAAATGTGTCGCGATCAGATGCGAAGAGGGGGGAGGCGGCAGGCTTTGCCCACCTGTCGTTGTCATGGACATCTGACTAGAACGTCTCGAGCAGCCCGGCGAGATTGGGTCGTAGAAGGACGGCGAATTGTAGGTGGACGGGCGCATCGTTGAGATCGAGGATAGCTGAGATACTTGGCTGCTCCTACGGGACACGTCCGCCGAACGCATGCTGCAATAGTATGAGCTAACGTTTGAGTTGCTGCTGTCGCGCCGTATGGTGCCGCCACCGTTTGTCTGCAAACGCAACTGTAGATCGGTCAGCTGAGTGTTCTGGGTGGAGGGCACTTTAATCGGCATCGTTGTGCCTGGCTCCATTTTGAGATCGGTTATCCTCTGGTTGAGCTCCCCGATGCCCAGGCTGCATCTGTTCATCTCCGGAATATTGGTCAAGACGTTGGCCGTCTTTGCCTGCAGGCGACTCTTGAACCGATTCCGGGGATTGTTAATTGCCGCTGGACCGCCATTACCACCAGAGCCTGGACCTATCCCCACCATGGCACGCAAAACAACCGGCAGATCAGCGACCTCAAGATCCTCATCTTCATACGGCCAGGCTGGATCTTCTATGGCTGACACACTCCCGCTAATCGGGGCTGTGGTCACATTCGATGGCACACAGTCGTAGTCCTCATGGCCGCCATTCATCAGATGTGACACACCCATCGGGCTATTGATTGGCGGCTGACCCGGTGAATTCGCCTCTGATTCCGACTTTATGCTCGGACTGGACAAACTGGCCGTCTTGCCCGAATGCATATCTTCGCTGCGCGGACTTGAATCGATACCACTGTGCAAATTGCCCCCATCATCGTTTCCATTATCATGTGATGAGCCCTTGTGCTTCTTGTTCGCATAAAACTCAGCACCGTGCACCGTCTTTACGTGCTTCCTCAAGGAACTCGGATCCGTGTAACGTTTCGTACAGCCAGGCGCCTTACACACGTACGGTTTCTGCAAATAATTGAAAAAAAAACATAAAATTAATACTTTTGAAGTCCATACATAGAAAGAAAAAAAAAATTGTGACCCCAGTAAGGTCCCTTGTTTGCCTGACTGTCTGTCACAGTCGAGATTATAGACATTTTTACTAGCCCCAATATATTACAAAACCCACAAAGAAAAATAAGAGTTTTAATGAATTTTTTGGGGTCCCCAACTTGGGACCCCAAGAAAGAAATATATTCACGTCCCAGGCAAGTGGGGTATCATTTGAAAGGGCTTTACTTAGGGATCTCAAATTTATTTTTCTCAGATTTTTTCCCTTTGTATTTATCGAAATATTTCTGAAAATGTTGCTCGAAATCTCTTACCCAAAAGTACCAAGGAAGTTTGACTATCTAACAGAACTGAAAACGGGATAGTCCCATGGCAAATATTTTCCAGGACAGACCCCTAAACTCGCGTTGTGTGAGTGTTGTGACATGCAAACAAAAAATGTGAAAATATTGACAGAACCGAAATTTTTATTTATTTATTAATTTTTTTTCTTTCGTAATAAATTTTTGTTAAGAGCATTACTGCAGATAAAGAAATTCTCTACAAATTTGGTTAATAAAATTTTACTGCAGTATTATTAACAAATGAGTTATGCGAAGAAAAATATGAAAAACATGAAAAATGAAATGATTACAAATTTTGGGACGCTATAACTCTGTTGTGTCAAATCCTGCATAAAAAATGCTTCTTAGCTTTTTTGTAGAACATTTTCTAGTTAACAGTTTACGCTATTTTATTTTATTGATTTATTTATTTTTTTTATTTATTTTTTTTTTCAGTGTTGCAAGTGCATGAAAATTGGTCATACGGTAAGTGAACAACAATTTTTGATAATATTTTTTTTGAGTATAATTAGCTAGAAGAATTGTACGGGCAAAATATGCGCTGATCCCTTGCCAATTTTTGGGACCCCCCCCCCCCCCCCCCCCCCCTTCCACTACTCTTATACAAAAAAAATTCGGCATGCAGTTGTTTGCCGCTTGGGGGAATATTTTAATTGGGGACATGGAAGATTGGGGTTTCAGAAAAATTGTTAAGGTCTGTAGCGTATGTTCCGATATTCGAGATACGCATTACTGGGGGTAGGTGGGGGTTCTTTTTTTGTTCGTAGACGATTACAAGTGACTCACCTCATTGCTGTGGGTGCGATTTTGATGTTTGGCACGGTCCGATGCATTGCTAAATGCCTTACTGCAGCCTGGATATTCACATGTGTACGGTTTTTCGCCGGTATGCGATCGCAGGTGGGTTTTTAAATTCTCCAGTCTTGAGTAGGCCTTGCAGCATCCCTCAAACTGTAAAATAAATAAAAGGAATTGGTGAAAAAAATTGTTTGTTGCATACACAAAAAAAAAAAAACTTAGCTTTCGTGAAATGAATTTATTAGTAGTTCAAGCCGGGATTGTTAGAGGTCTCTGGGGTGATATGTAAGCGCTAAGATACTAACTGTGCATTTGTGGGGCTTTTCACCAGTGTGCCTGCGCATGTGTACCACCAACATATACTGAGCCTTAAAGGGTTTTTCCTCCCTGGAACAATCCTCCCACCTGCAGACAAATGACTTCTTGTTCGCCTGAATGTGATCGTTGTTGATGTGCTTGACCAGTTCCTCTTGCGTCATAAATTCGATACCGCAATCCCGCCAATGGCAATTCGTTTCAACAAAATCCCCTGGCTCGTCCTTGATGTCGGTGGTGTCAACAGTTCCAATGTCGGCATCACTGCCGCCATTATGATTTGTCGTCGTTGATATTTGGTCCCTCTTGCAACGACCCCTTCGGCTGATCGCATTCGATGCACTGTCCGCCTCCATTTGGGCAACAGTTGTACTCGACGAGGGTAGCTCCTGTTTCCTCAATGAGTCGTCCAGCTGCTGAGGATAGAGTAAGATGGGGGATGGTGGGGGGTGAGATTTTTTTTTTTTTTTGTACGTTTTACTTTCTTAAGAATGTCTTACCGGTGGTTTTGACAGGGTGTTGGCCGACTGAAGTGGATGGTGGGTCAATGTGAACATACCGGCGCCCGGTGGGGTGTGGTGTGATGACAGTGGATGTAGTAATCCCGCTCCCGCCCTAAGTAGATGCGCCTGCAATTGCTGGAGATGTGGCGCCATACCCGAATGCATGCCCAGGGCCGGACTCATTGCACCGGCCGATAAGTGACCATATGATCCACTCGCACTGCTATTCCTCGAACCGTTCACAATGGTCGCCAGTGAGTTTGGGGAAAATCGAATCATCGAATTAATATCAAACGAATCTGAGTAGGGGGATGAGGACAGAGCCCTCTTGCGGCTAACACTGGCCCGTATGCTCCCCGGCCGGGGGCTGTTCAACCGAGAGCCGTCTATGCTAAAATGGAAATCTGTACTCGCCAGTGAGCTGGGAGGCGGATGCATCTCCCCAAGGTGACCCCTAGCCCCCAAATAATCGGAGTTAATGCCAAGCCCTGTTAAATTGATCGCCCTGTTATTCGAGGCACCAAAACTCATTTGATGTGGTAGATGAAAATTACCATGAAGGGAGGCAGAGGGACTGGCATGTTGCAGGGAGTACAGATGCTCCATATACCCGGGAATCCTATACGCCGGGTGAAAATCATGTGGTTGCGGTGGGGGCGGTGGTACACCTGACTGATTACCAGCCGATGGTGGTGGTGGTGGCGGGGGCGGTGGCAAAACTGTTGCAGCGGCTGCAACTGCAGCCGCTCTCCTCGACGCTAGGAACTGAAGCTCAGAGTAACTTGATCCATTTGTCAAACTGCAAAAAAAAATAAAAAAAAATTATAATAATAATAAAAAACGGAGTTATTCAAAAAGGCGCCAAAATGATAAAAAATAAGAAGAAGAAGAAGAAACAGCTTTGAATGCGAAAACTTTGCAGACACCACAGCCACCTACTGGTCAGTTCAAGTGTCCGTATCTCAAAATATATGTTCCGCGCATATTCCCGTTTTATTTTTCTGGACGGCTGCACATGTTCTGTTCTTCAGGGAAAAAAATCAGAAAGCGCAGACTATGTTTTTTTTATATACAAGTGCCCTTTGCAGACAGGATAGTTGCTTAATGGTTAGTTTTTTAAATGCCCGCTACCTCAAAATGTTTGTTCCAGGCATATCCCGTTTTTATAACTAAAGTAAGTCTGCACATGTCCTATGAGTTAGGGAAAAAAAAAGCACAGGACATGGACTTATATTTCGGAATTTATGGCCTTTGCAGACAACGCAATTCTAGTGTCAGCAACCCAAAAATATTTCTAAATTATTTCTGAAAGGCCGCAGATGTTCTGTTGCTTCGGGAAAGCAATTAGGGAACACAGACAAGTGGCCTTTGCAGAAAAAAATCAGCCTTTGCAGACAAATTCAGACTTTGCAGACAAAAGTGGCCTTTCACACCCGCATACCCACTAAACGATAAAATCTGATGAATCGTAACAAATCAATTTGAAACCATCAATTGTACCTTAAAGGGCAGACAGATGGTTGGATGGGAGAGGGAAAGGGGGGGGGGGGGTGATGTAATAGAGCAAAAAGGTGGCCCTGTAATAATGCCACAACACTTGGAGCGCCTGGCCATAAACTTTCGTTCCATCGCAAATGGGAAATTTAAACTCAATTTTTCCCGCTGCCTGCGCAGACAGCTTTAATCTCTTCATTTCGTGCCGTGTGTGGTATGGGCATTTGCAGACAAGCACTGCGGGAATGGAAGAAGGCATAAAATGTCGTTTGGTATGGCGGCAATGGAGTTCCCGGGGAAGCGGAATGGTATACTGAGACTGAGAGATGGGTGAACTCGTGCGAATGCAATCGCGATTACTTGCGATATACCTTATACCTATGTACGTACGCATTAGCGCCACACATTCGCTGGATTTTCAAAGAAGGGAAGGAGACTTGCAGAAAATAAGTTGTCTCTAAGGTGGTAGCTGCAACACATGATGGTGTCCCGCAACATTTTCAGTTAACATGAAATGATAAAATAAAATTTTTTTAAGTGAGTGCAAAAATCGACAGGAATTCTGCCCCATTGCTACTTAGTTGCTGGCTGAGGAACTCGTTCGGGGGGCGGCTGGGAGAAACTCTTTTTTTTACTTTATCTAAATCAAAATCAGGAGAGGCAAGTGAAGATAATTGAAATGTCTTATCACACCCACACTGGATGGAAAAAATTCTCTAAATTAATTGAATTGATTTTTGTCCAGACATTTTTTATGTCTTGGTGCCATTGATTGTTTGTTATTGTTCCATAAAAATCAAACGACACGAAAAACGATTTAAGGAAAATTAAGACGCATCGGAAAGCAGTGCCCACGTTTCTTTCGTGATAGGTTGTCACTCCCCTGGGTCCAGTTTTAAAGGTTTTCAGAGATATTAAGACGTTGTTGACCTGCCAGAGCGGAGGCAGTAGAAAAGAGATCATAAAATTTATCTTTCTGAATTATTGCGAGCATCACCGTCTTTCTACACCTGGCCATCTGGAGGAGTCTTCTTCAGAAAAAAAAAAAAAAATAATCCTAAAAGAGCCTTATGCTCCATGCCTGGCGGAAATTGCCGTTTGTTTTGTGTTTGAGGGCGAGATCGTTAAATTCACAAAAAAAAATCATAAAAAAAATTATGAAACAAAAGAGATAACCTGGAAGTAAGAAAAAGAAGAACAAGAAGCAACAAAAGCACCAAAAATCTTAAAAAAAAAAAAAAACCCGCACCACGTACGAGTCCAAACAAATCTGTGAAAAATTCTTTTGTTCGACTCACGTACGCCTTGAGCCAGATACAATGGCTGGCCATCTGTGGGGCGCGAGAATGCCTCCTTCGGATGGCATCTCCATTTAACTCCCCTATTGAGCGGTGTGTTCCATCGTCTCTTCACTAAGGCCCCCCCCCCCTTACCTCCACCCATTCAGACCAAGAGCAATGGGTCGTTGCGTCAAAAGGCAATTTCCATATTCTCCTATTGTGCAAATTGCAGTCATAAAAAGCAGAGAGAGAAAAAAAGAAGAAATAACTAAAAACTAAACCCAAACCCAAACTGAAACCCCTCAGGTGGGAGTAGATCTTTATTTAGCCGGTGCAACCTTTGCATTTTGCCAATCGCTCATCCCAACTGCAGGGGAGGGCGAAAACTATTATTACTACGGTGTGCCACAAGGTTCTGATTTAGGGCCCAGCTACATTATGAAGTGGGCCCCATACGGTCGGTCTAAATGATCCATCATAACTTTTGCTCTCTCCCCCCTCCGGCACAACAAACGGCTGCCTTCTGCGAACGGGATTGCAATTTAAATCCAGTCAGAGGTACGACTGCAACGCACATAGGTGCTGTGCCGTGCTGTGCCGTGCCGTGGCAGTTAGGCGTAAAGGTGATTTGACAAAACAAAAAAAAAAAACACCACAGACAAGTATAGAAAACATGTGTGACTTTTGCGGAAACCGTTAAATCGGGTCATGTTCCGGTGGGGTGTTTTGTGGAACGGTGTCTACAATACGCCCCCCTCGTATTACCACACTTGCCCCCCCTCCCCCTCCCAAATTTCTTACTGACAAAAAGTATTTGGTACATTTATGAAAAACCGCTAACCGGGATATTTGGAGCAACCGGGTGTGGAACCCTCTTAAAGGAATTCCCTTGCTGGCCCAGCCACAGACCACAGGTAAACATGTGAAACTGTCCGTTTAACCTTAAAAGGGGTTAGGGGGCAGGAGGGATCTTCCCTTGAGAAACTTGTCTTGCCGGGTACCTGCTGGGGTCGATAATTTTTTCGAAATGTCCATTGGCATTATAGTTCGTGTGATGGCGGGCACAACGGCAGCGGGGGCAGGTGCATCGTGAGCGCATGTTACCTTCGCGCGATCCGCACACCGATCACACCGAACTCCTCCTCGATCGGCGCGCGAGCATGCTCAGACAGACCAGACCCAGAATTCAACGCATGAACAGCATCTTGCGATTCTGGTTTATGGGGAGGGGGGAACAGGGGGAAGGGGAGATTGAATGATTAAATGAAGTCATTTAATGGTTTATCAGTTCAGGGGAATTGCGCGATTGAGAAATAATTTTTTTTTTTTTACGTGCATCCTCTGACGATGATCACCGCGCCGCGCCGCACGGCGGCGACTACGACGAGAGGATAAGGTTGCTGGTTTAAGGGGAATTAGGGGTGAAGGAGGGGGGCGGGGAGGCGGACTAGAGCGCATTCGAGCACACCAGGTAAAATATTGACGGAGAGGGTGAGAATGGAGAATCTCACCGGTAAGAAATTTTTGCGCGTTTTTTCCTGTTTATCGGTTGTTCCTTCTGGTTTGCTCTCGCTACAACTTTTAGCAGCTTCTTGATATCGCCTTCGCTCGGTGTGGTACCCCTTGGCTCTGGATGGCGGCCGCCGGAGGTACTCTGCGCCCACCGACGCCTTGTCGTGCGCGACGGCGACGGCGGCCCCGTTTTATTTTATATCGTCTTTTGATGATACGAGACGGGACACTACTTACTCCTCTCCCGGTACGCGTTTCGCGTTTTGCGTTTTCACATATTTTTCCATAATGAAGTTGATTTCCCTGTACGCCTTTTATTTGAAGAGTCCGAGGGCTACGTGCTGTTGAGATCTCCTCTATGGGTTCGGATTCACTCAGTGGTGGCAAGGTATCCCCCCCTCCACTCCCCGAATGATGAGATACTGGTAGAGTGGGAGGGGCGTAGAGAGAGGGGGGGGGGGATGTTTGTTTTTATCCATTCATTTCGCCTTTATGCCTTTATAAAGTGCAGCAAAAAGCCCTCCCTCGTCTAGCCCGTACGTCTTCAGAGGGACAGGGGGGTATGGACCAGCAACAGCATCACCGGGCATCATCAGCCTCAGCAGCATCGAGCATCAGGGCTCTCGCGGATTAAATTATTATGCTCTTTGGTGGCATAGAAAGGATTGTTCAATTGTAACTGTGGCTGGAGGGAAACGTGTGCTGTATGAATGCCGGGCCATATTTATTTTTTTTTGATTATTTTTTTTTATGATGTTCCCCGCGCGACTGGACGGAATGGATGCGATGGCATACCCCCCCCCCCCCCCCCCCCCACTATTCAGAGGATCTCACGTTGATTCGGAGCACTTAATCAATTGATAGTGGAGACGTTTGTACGTCGTGCCTATGCGCCCTTTGGTCGTTGCCTGGAGCGATATCTTTTCACGGTGTTTTTTTTGTTTCTTCAGCTAAAGCACCTACGCGCCCTTTTGTGTTTTTCTTATGTGCAAAGAGTTTCATGCCATTGCACATGGCGAGCGATTTATTTGCCGGACAAATACGGACGGACGTGACTTTTTTCATCGATCGTCTCTGTCAAAGAATAAGTCCCTTTTTTTTTTTAATTAATTGACTGGCGATAGGTCTACTAGGTGATCAGGGCCACTAAAAATAATAACAACAATTCAAAATGCTCATGTGTCTTTTTGGATGCACTTCCTAGCCACTCTGTCGCCTTTTTAGGGACCGAAATGTGCGAAAAAAAAATAAAAATAAAAAAAACCAAAAAATTCTGAAGAAGAACAAAAGGTGTGTACCCTGGCCAAAATAAGCGGGATGGCTAAAACAACCGCGTCTGCGTCCCAGCGCATAAGTAGAGAAAGGCAAAAAAAAAACAACAATTGGGGCACACCGCACCGCCTTGAGGCTTTCCATGGGCCTTCCATGTCCCCCCCCATATTTAGACGGGGTATGTGCAGGGACAGAGATTCGGGTCGAAAACAGGCAGACAACCTTTTGTTTTTTTTTTTGTTCTCTCGCTTTGCGGACGACCAGCTGTGGCAGAGGGAAGGACGCGTCCCAATCAGGCGGTCCCTCATTAAATTTAACACACGGAACAAGCAATTCCTCGCGCTACGCGATTCCAAAAATTGCTTTCCTTGCGGTGCATGGAACTTCTTAAAGGAGAGGTTTCGTGCCGCCCAGCAGTCGTGTCTTTCTGCATTAGTGCCAACAACAACAACAGAAACAAAAAACAAAAAAAAAACGAACAAAATCCCTGCGATGCATCGGCCTCTACAGTGGCGTGCCACGGTATGAGGATGCAAAATATGAATAGGCCCCTCTCTCCGCATCCCGGGGAGAAAGAAAGTTGCGTGAAAAAAATTAAAAAATCGAAAAAAAAAACAAAAAAACATACGACAGAAGACAAAACAGCAAAAAAGAAACACCTCCGCAGAAAACAATTTTCAAAAAAACGTTCCACAGCCCAGACCCAGGGGGCATGGGTGGCAAAATCCAAGGATAATAATTTTTGTCCGGCTGAAAATTGCGCACATATGCGCGCCCTCGAGATGCACACGCCTCAAGCCCTCCTCCTCCTCCTCCTGGCGAGACATCGATGGATGAGTCAACGGGGGGGGGGATGCAGTGGGGTCCACACAATATCTCGTGGGATACGCGCAAGTTTCCTCGTTTAACAACATCTTGACGGGGCCAAAATCCCCATGAGCATCGCAATCATCTCGTGCTGATGTCTCAATTAATTCCATCACGCATACACATGCGCGGAACGAGACAGGAATGTACGGGAAGGGAAGGGACGGGACGGGACGGGACGTGAGAGGCCCGCCAAGGCGCAACTTGAATGAATTTTCGTGATTAGTAGACAGCATTTTGATGTCAAAGCGAATTATGGTGCTGCATGCCCACGGGCAGCGAATGAAGGGACGGGAGCGCCGCCGCCGCCGCCGGGCCGGGAACGATCGGTGGTGTCCCGCTCGGGAACCGAATTAATCACGTAGGCGGCAGCGGACCAGCGGATCGCTGAGATGCGCGCCACCACAAATAAGATGCCCCGCGATAAAGTTGTCCGCTGTTCGATTGAACGCCACATTGGCATGGCACACGTTGCCACTCCCCCTCCCCACCCATCCCCCCCGCAAAACATCGCGACAGGGAAACGGAAAGTGGGCATACCTGAATTGATCTGTCTTACACCTGCCACTTAACATATTTTGTCGCCTAGAAGAGGCCGCTGCTCGACTGTGTGCTGAGCGATGACACACAAGAAATGCGCTCTGTGGACTGTGAGACCGCCGGTACCTCTCCCCTCCCTATTCCTACAGCCCTTCCATAAGGAAATCACTTTTTTTCAATTTTACTAAACCATTTTTCAAACGGTTATGTCGAAGAGCATTGTCGTAATCAGCTACCGAAAAAATTCCCTGATACCAAGTTTCATGGAAATTGGAGTATATTGAACTAATTTTAAAATGTTGACCCTTTAACCTTGACAATGAAGCAAAAATTATGGGGGAGGGAAATCCCAACCTTTTTCGAGTTACAGGATGATTCATAAATTCGGGATACACATTATTATTTTATTACTTATCTTTTGATCGACTCAACGCATCGACATCAACCTTACGACAAACGACTAGTATCTTAATGTGCTCTCACACCTATATTGATCTACCCGTATCACTGCAGGTACAGTCACTTGAAAAAGTGAAGAAAAACACTGTATGTCGTCGGCATTTTATTTTATCAAGTTTACATTTTACATTTTAAGTCCAGTGAAGTGATATTGTCGATAGGTATATAATATAAACACAAGAGGCCCTAACATTGATCTCTGTGGAACCCCGAATGAAGTATTTATTTTTCTTAGACGGCCTGTCGCCAACTTGAACACATTGAAATCTCTGAGATGCTACAACATTTGTATTTTCAATTTCACAAATTTCTAGATCATCTCGAACTAGCTGGGGCTTATTTGCCACTTAGCCGGCTCCAGACGACCCAATCTGCAGGGCTCTCGATTTTTAGGAACCCTACAAATTGGGCGCCCAATTGCGTTCGATTGCATCTGATGAGTTTTGTCTTGTGGAGAGAAGAGTACAACCAAATTTCTTACACCCTACATGTCGGGCCCTACAAATTGGGTCATCTAGAGTCGGCTTAAACCAATCAACCAACGATCTCCTTTCACACCCAATTATATATTCCTCTAGTGATGCTAAAGTGCAGCGGTAATAGGAGAGCTGGTGTTAACAATCAGGGAAAATATATTAACGAGCTAATTGCCCTTAAACGGCCCATTAAAGTGATCCTCCGAACCCGACCCTACGACCAGCGAGCGAGCTCCCAATGATTTGCTTACTTTCTCGCCTCGTTAAAATGCCAATAAGCCGCAACGTTTGCGCAGCAAGCCACTAATTCTCTCCTTTCCGCATCCGTGCCTCACTGTTCGATCAGCTACAACACCTGCGGTCACTTTTCAGATGGCATTAAAAGGTAAACAGATTTTCATAACCGCAAAGTGCCATAATTTGGCGTGTTTGCTTACCGACACCACTGTGTTGTGCCACGGGGATGGGCAGTGGACGGAGTGTGTAATGATTGCTGTGGTAAACACAAAATCGAACAACAACAAACAAAAAAAAAAAAGAAAAAAGATAAACAGTTTGCATTGGGATGAAATTGAAACCACAAAGTGACACCAGCCACGCTTATTTACCAGAAGCACCCAGGGGAAGGTTAGGTGCACGTCACTGGCGGAAAAATAGCTGGAAAATGATTTCCAACCGCCAAAGTGTCTCGGATAGAATGTTAGGTTAAGATGTTAGATGCCCGAAATTCGTTCAATAGACTGCACACCCTGCACAGCCTGCAACTGGGGACTGCATCGACGGACGACGACGCGACGACAGGCCAATCAGTTGCACCTCCATTACCTGTGGCGGCATACCCGGCCCGGCCCAGCTGTATCCCCCCATCCAGGGAGGAACTTGCTGCCGAAGAGAATACCGCCACTGTTTGGTTGGCTTAACTTTACATACCTCACCTTACACGCAGCCAGTAATGGGATAAGGCCACTCGGGGAAAACGTATCACCTTACACCTCTACCTTTTTTCCGGCTGAACGGTGCCTTGGCAATTATTTAAACAGCCAAACGGGCAACAACGCCGCCTGGGTGCGCAGGAGCATTTCATTTCGGCGGTATGCGGTGGCGCGTGTTACTTAACCTCACAAAAAAATAAAAAAATAAAAAATAAACGAAAAACAACTTCTTTGCACAAGAAAAACAGCAAACAGCAGAGGACTTCATTTTTTTTTGATTTTTTGTTTATTTTTTTTTCTTTTTCGAATATTTGCGTTTTATCGGAGACTTCCAGACCGTGCAAAAAGGGCGGCAAGGGTTAAAAAGACATGAACCTATGGTCTGGCCGATATTCCCGAAAGGTTCCCGAAAACAACTCCCAGAGACGCGACCATTCCGAATCGATTCCCCGTGCAAACATTTTATGAGTCTAGACCCCAAAAAATTGCACTCGTTGCAAATGTCCAGGTGTATGTTTTATTTTTATTTTTTTATTTTTTAATATGTTCAAGATTTCCTTCATGGTGGCGACTTTTCAGCTTTTATAGCCAAAGGAGTCCCTTTTCGCGTCCCCGTTCCATTTTTTAGCCTACAATTGAATTTTTGGAGTCCGGAGCGAAAGCAAATTGCTCCAGCGGTTTCTCCGTTTTATTTCCCGTTACCCGCGTTATGGGTTCCAAGAAGTTGACTATTGTTTTCGCCCAGGATGCACAGTGCAATTAATGGGTGGTAACCCTTTCAGCGAATCTGTGAGACCAAAATTTACATACAAAAAATCCTCCGGGGCCCACCCGGTTTTTGTGTTTCACGTAAAGCTGAGACCACAGGGAGTGTACCTAGGCCAAAGCTAGAATATTGGAAGGCGTTTTTTAAAATCTGAGCCTTTTCCAGCACTTTCCTGTTCGTTTTTCGCAAAGAGTGCAAAGTCTGAGTCCGGTCCCTTTAAAAAATCCTTCGGGGCCCACCCGGTTTTTGTGTTTGACGTAAAGCTGAGACCACAGGGAGTGTACCTAGGCCAAAGCTAGAATATTGGAAGGCGGTTTCTAAAATCTGAGCATTTTCCAGCACTTTCCTGTTCGTTTTTCGCAAAGAGTGCAAAGTCTGAGTCCGTTGTTTTTAAAAAATCCTTCGGGGCCCACCCGGTTTTTGTGTTTGACGTAAAGCTGAGACCACAGGGAGTGTACCTAGGCCAAAGCTAGAATATTGGAAGGCGGTTTTTACAATCTGAGCATTTTCCAGCACTTTCCTGTTCGTTTTTCGCAAAGAGTGCAAAGTCTGAGTCCGGTCCTTTTAAAAAATCCTTCGGGGCCCACCCGGTTTTTGTGTTTCACGTAAAGATGAGACCACAGGGAGTGTACCTAGGCCAAAGCTAGAATATTGGAAGGCGGTTTTTACAATCTGAGCATTTTCCAGCACTTTCCTGTTCGTTTTTCGCAAAGAGTGCAAAGTCTGAGTCCGGTCCTTTTAAAAAATCCTCCGGGGCCCACCCGGTTTTTGTGTTTCACGTAAAGCGGAGACCACAGGGAGTGTACCTAGGCCAAATCTGGAATATTGGAAGCTGGTTTTTAAAATCTGAGCATTTCCCAGCACTTTCCTGTTCGTTTTCGCAAAGAGTGCAAAGTCTGAGTCCGCTCTTTTTAAAAAATCCTTCGAGGCCCACCCGGTTTTTGTGTTTCACGTAAAGCTGAGACCACAAGGAGTGTACCTAGGCCAAATCTGGAATATTGGAAGCCGGTTTTTGAAATCTGAGCATTTTCCAGCACTTTCCTGGTCGTTTTTCGCAAAGAGTGCAAAGTCTGAGTCCGGTCCTTTTAAAAAATACTTCGGGGCCCACCCGGTTTTTGTGTTTCACGTAAAGATGAGACCACAGGGAGTGTACCTAGGCCAAAGCTAGAATATTGGAAGGCGGCTTTTGAAATCTGAAAAAAATTCAAGCACTGCCCGATTTTGCTCGCTTAATAGTGTGCAAAGGTGTGCGCAAGGCGGCAAACCATAAACCGATAAATCAAAGTGGCGACCCCAAAACTGTTGTTGTAAATTAAATTGCCCTTGCACCTTTGAACATTTTTATTTAGTGGTCTGCGGTGGCCATAAAAATTTCGCGCACCTCATCAAAATGATTCGGGACGGTTGCCATAAATCGACAAAATCAGCACCGTGTGGTGGCCATCATCTGCAGCATCAACAGAATTTGCGGGTTGCATTTTTTTTTGAGTTTTGCGAAGGGGGGGCGGGGGTTAAACCCACAAACCCACTACTGCCTGGGAACTTGCCAAAAATTATATGAAAAAAATTCGTCTGTGGTCCTCTTACCTGTCGTGTCTCGTCTGGGGGAGTTCACAAAAAAAAAAAAAAAACGGGACTGTCGCGGCTGTCGACACATTTTTTGGAGCTTTTAAATTTCCGTGAATTTGTGGATAGAGATGTTCCCGCCGATCTTGCCATTTGCGGTTTTTTTTCTTTTTATCGACTTGGGGGCCGGTTTTACCTGCGGGAGCATGTCGCAAATAGTTGCTGTTTGTTTTTTTTTGTTTTGGGGTGCTACCTGAAGCACCGTGTGATCAGTAGAGCACCCACATGGTGCGGTAGGCGCTTTGATTTACTTAGAGTGATAATAATGAGGAAAACTCGCATGGGGGGAGGGGGGGAGGGAATATGATGTTTTCCCGTAACTAAACGTGAACACAAGAAGCGAGACAAAGTGCCCGCCAACAAAAGCCACGCATGGTCAACTCATTCCCGCAGACAGGTGGGGTCTGATATGATTAGTCGTTTTGATGCTTCCAACCTGTTGGTGGGTACCTGAGCACCGCAGTGGCACTTTTATGGTCTACTACACCTTCGAGCCGGTCACAAAAAAAGGCTTGGCCTTCTTCTTTGATTTTACCTTGTGCTACAGAAGTTCTCTCCTCCCTGTGGGGGCAATCCAGTGCTCGTGTTTTCGTTGGACGACTCTTTTGATTGGTTCATTCAACGATTAACTCTTCCCCCTTTCCACCCGGCCTCTTCCCCCCACCATCCTGAAAATATATCTTCATCCTCCTCCTCCTTTTCCCAGAACAGGCAGAGTTAGGTTCAGCAAAACGGTTGCCTTAATTGTAAAAAAAAAAAAACAAAATCAAAAAAAAAAAGGGGGGGGGGCACTGAATTAAGAAGGAAGAAGAACATCACTTTGAAGAAGGGACACAAGAAGAAGAAGAAGAATGGAAGATAAGATAAAAAGGAATTTTATGCAGCGAAGAGATGCTGAGTTTTGCTACTGCTTCGCTGCGGTCGCTCTTATACTGCTGCTGCTGCTGCTGCTGCCGCTGCTGGTGTGGTACTCCACGAGCCCCGCTGTCTTGTGAACGACGACGAAGAGGGCCGACAAGACGTCGTCGTTTGCGCGCGCATTCATTTTTGCTGTTGGCTCCTTCGGTTGCTGGTGCTGGTTGCCGCTGGAGAGACGACATGCCTTTCGTGATTGGTATGCATAAATTAGCCTTCATTCGATTAATGAGTCATTTGAAGACTCAATAACAGCGCGCGTTAATAGTCTTGAGGTATGTCGCCGGGTCGCACTCTTTCTCGCCGTCGTCGTCCCTCTGACTCAATGTTGGAAATAATTCCATGCGCCAGAGGTTGCCGTTGAGGTGCCCTGAAATGGTCCGACGGCTGGCACATCCGATAGGCAATTTTCCTAAATGATGTGTTAATATTCACGATAAATTAAGACATGTCCGTTGCGTCAAGCTTTTTGTTCAGCTTTTACCTTAAGCCGCCACCACATAAAAAGTTGCTTTCTTTAAAGCCGCCACCAGCCGTTCGTTTTTCAGACGAATTTTCGGCATTTCTTTTTTCTTTTTTTTTTTTTCATTCTCTCCTTTTCTTTGTCTTCTGTGTCGTCCCAGCCACAAAAACCACAAGGCGAAAAAAAATTTTTGAAAAATAAAAAAGAAAGGGGTTCCACTTAATTACCGTCATCGGCTTCTTGCAGCCAGCCGCAGAGGTCATAATTTCGTGGCAAAGTAAATTAACGGCAGGTAGAGTGTCGATTGAGACCTGATTTATTTCGGAATTATCATTTACCTTTGATTTGTCCCCTTTTTCCCCCCCCCATTTTCTGGCCCACTCAAAATTTAGGAGCCAACTGCGTGAATTCGTTAGGGGGTTTTCATTAACTACCAATTTTTGTTTGTTGGGGTTTTTTTGTTTGTTAATGCATTCTCGATGCGGTTCAGTGTCTCAGGTAGAAACGGACAGTGATGAAAAAAAAAAATTTTTTTTAGGAATGTGTGCCTCATCGCTGTCCACCGCACCGCACCGCACCGCACCACCTGGGCGTTTATTTTTGTCTCCAATTAAAAGTTAATAAAGTGACTAATAAAGTCATTCCAGTTTTCACCGTTTAGTTTTTTTGTTTTTGTTCGCTCCCCAAAAGCATTTGAGGAATGTAAAAGAGAAAAAAATAATAAAAAAGCCGAACGACTTCATTTAGATCTAAAAATTGTTAACACCGGCTGCGCTAGAGTTGGAGTGGCATTTTTAATTAAGTTAACATATGAGTGTGCTTGGGATTGTCACCCTCTTTTATTTTATTTTTTTCTTAGAAATCTTGTGAAGTTTTGAAGTTTAGAAATTTTGAGTTTTCGGTCGCACCACCTCTCAACACTCCTAAATTGGCGCCTTCATACTTCCTGATCGAAGTTGAGAGGTCTAGAGGCCAAAAAGTACCCACCAAATCGAAATGTGCAATTTCAAAGGCATACGAGTATATTTTGAAAACGATTAACCCTGAAAACCTTTAAGTACCAATTTTTGGGGAAATTCGTTTAAACCTTTTCCCTCTTTTCGCCAAGTTGGATTAGGAATCCATTTTGGAACTATTCAGTCAAGTATAGAGCGGGCCCGTATCTACTTTCCCTTTTGGAGACTCCTTTTTTCTAATTTTTTTATTTCACAATTTTCTGGAGAATTTTCTAACTATTTTTTATTTATTTTTTTTTTTTTTTTTTTTGAGCCAGGGGTCGTCTATATTATCACTGAAACTCTAGAGTTGTTTTGGGAATTGAAAGAGGACGGAAAAGTTTTAGATTTGTAATATTTGTAATGTAATTCAGTTTTTTTATGAAAGTTGGTACACAGGTGTTTCGGGGTCGCTAATTTCAAAAAAATTTGGAATTGCCATTCACATCTTAAAGCTGTTTAACTTTCATTGTATGTCCCTGATTTGCGGTGGATTGGTTGAATTTACTGAGGTTTTTTGTTTCTAAGAGGGCGGGGGGGGACGGGGGGGGGATTGTTGATATGCGAAAAATTTGTGACATGGAGAACACGAGGTGTCCAGTGGTTTAATTTTCTCCTGGACTATCTAAACAAAATTATTATATGAAAAGTATTTCATAAACTAGATATTTCCTTGAAATGGAATATTGGAGGTGTGCGTTGTGTCATTATCCTCACGATAATTATGAAAATGTACGCTGGGTACACTGTCGTGTGGTATCCATTGAAATACCTCAAAATATCCATCCAACCTGACGTCGACTGAAAGATGAATTCTACGGCAGCGACGAGATGTCTTTCTTTTATGCTCCATTTTCGTCAGAATGTGTTTTTATTTTTGTCCTCGTCAGACTAGGAAAATTTTTTTTTTGACGCATCGTTGACATGGTTCAACTTGAGAAATTTTCTCACTCCCCTCTGATTGTTGATTTATGTTTTTTTCTCTTTGACAATTTAGCGCTGTTTCTTGTTATGTAATTGAAAAAAAAATGAAAAAAAAATAAAAAAAAATTGAATTTATTTCAATTTGGTCTGGCCATCCATCCGCCTGCCTGTGGGACGACAAGAGGAGGCTAGAGAAACAAACGATGCGATCTGGCTCTGGCCTATTCTGTAATGCGTTCACGTTCATATAACACACTCAGAGAGGCATTTTGTTTTTTTATTTTTTTTTTTTTCGTGTATTTGCTCCACCGTTCGGGAGTTATCACCAGCAATACCTTAACCCACCCACGTCTCAAAATGTCCACCTTTTTCTGACAAGGCCTGCCAAGGAGGCTGCCGGACTATTTGAACTGTTCTCTGTTGTGATTCTAATCTTGGTCACATACTATTTACAAGTGCTCGATGGTGCAACGGCTCCTCAATGTGGTTTTGTTGTTGTTTTTATTTTTTTTTTTTTGTATTTGGCATGAGGTGAACAGGGAGGAAAATTATTACCTGCACTGCGTTTTACATATTTACCAAAAATTCTTTGTTTAATTGAAATTCGTCTAGCGTATTCGATTCGTCGTCGTTCATTGTTGTATAGGTATTATTTGGCAACACCCTTGGCATTCATATGGGACTGTCTCTACATGACTTAAACGACTCTAATCTGCGTTTCCTATTCTTCCTCAGATAAATAACATTTTAATTCTGTCTTACTCCAATTTTGGCAGTTAATAAAATAAAAAAAGTGCTCTGAAATTTTTTAACACAGTCGTTAAACTCACAACACTCTCCGGAGGTTAACTGGAGGACAACAAGCTAAGCAATAAATAATCATTGTGTTCGATATATTCCGCTAAATTGTGCAAATGAGTTAATAGGTGACCCCGAAATACTTCAGGTGCCAATTTACATGAAATTCTTCGGAAATTTTGCCCTTTTATTTGAAATGAGTTGCCTTAAAGGCAGGAAATCAGAAAGTACCGCACAGTCCCCTTAATTTAGAGCTGGGTGGAAAAAGTGGTATAGCACTCCAAAGGTCAGAACTTCCTTAATTAGATCTTGCCTTGTCCTAATTTTAGATTAGAGATGAAGCACATAACGGGACTAATTTTTAAGCTCCTATACCTAAATGCCTGCAAGTGTAAATCAGCGACCCAAAAAACTCTCAGGTAAAAAAAATTCCATGAATATCGAAAAACGTATGTGGTGGTAAACTAACTCGAAACTTTCAATTTTATCACTTAAAAGAAAACCCCCCAAAAGTCCTTTAAATCGACATACTAATTGCGGCACCAATTGTTGCCTCATCGAAAAGAAAAGCAATTCATGGAATTTTAACTGGTACCTGCCTGTTTTTGGTACCCTTTACCAGTTCTGTTAAAACCACCAAAAGGTATGTCCCATTTCTGCAATGTAATGTCTGATAATTAATTTCCCTCTTGTGTAGATTATTTTTCTTTTACTCTTCATTTTTATTTTTTTATTTTTTTCACCTCAGAGGAGTCATTAAGGTGCACATGGGTCTATTGTGATCGCTTTTATAATTTCAATTGAACGACAACGTCCAGTCCTTGTTGCCTCAACAAACGCAACGGATGGTCGGTCTTTTGACTTTTTTTTTATTCACTCAAAGATGCTCACTGAGAAGAAAAGGAAAGGGAAAAGGAAAAGGCAAGTCATTTGGGCCTTATCTACGAAATATCGTCAAGAAATAAATGGAGATGCTCACTAGGCTTGTGATGTGCTCGTAAATGCCTGTCAAGTGAAAATGGTACGTTTATATTTTTTTTTGGAAGGTTATTGAAATATTTTCTTATAAGGATATTTTAGTGTCGGTCGGATGGGGATGGCGGGAGGGGGGGGGGGGGGGGGGGGGGGGGGCAACAGGAAATTAACTGAACTGGGGACTCGACCCCTTGAAAGTTTTTCGAAAATTTAAAATTTGAAGCGACTTGTTTTCGTGTATTCGAAATTCTATTCAAATAAATTGAAACTGGATTCGAGGTATTCGAAACTTGATTCGAAATTCGAAATTTCGAAATACGTTTACCTGAACTCGATTCAAATTACTCGAGGTATTGTGAATTTGATTATGTTTTTGGATTGTTTTGAATTCTTGAATATTCGAAATTGATTTTCGAATTTTCGAAACTTATTATATTCGACCGACGGGTTATTGTTGCGATTGAGACCTTTTAAAATTGTCTACCCAATCATTCAGGTAGGCAACATAAAATTTTTGTTTTCGTATTATTTACGGGGCAGGGGAAAAAGCAAAAAGCAAGCGAAGAGGAGATAAGAATTGATTGCGGCAACGAAATTAACTACCAATTACCTGGAATTATTACCCGACCAGTTTTTAACGCAGCAGAACAACTTAGCCGAACTGGAGGAGATGTTTTGCGCCGTTTTGTTGTTGTTTGTTGTTGTTGCGCTTTTTTTTTGTCTCTTGCAATAATTTTTTCTTAGCCTTTTGGGTTTTTTGGCTTATTGCTCGTAGGCGCTGTCGCGCGCGCGCGCACACACAGGTTTAGTAATCTTTTCAAAGCAGAGTGCCCTCGTCGCCCTTCGCATAAAAGTCAGAGTCGGGTCCCCCCCCCCCCCCCCCCAGTCAAGAGACGGACGGACCCTGCGAAACAACGACGAAGCGAACCCGTGTCGGTTTGTCCGTTTGTCCCTTCCATCCGTGCGTCCCGGTAAAGATGATATTACCTTACCGAAGAAGTAACCAAAAGGTAGACCGTAAGATAGTAAGCCTAGCCGACGAGACAGTTTGGGCTGTATGAAATGGCAAAAATATTTACTCCCCCCCCACTCTGTCCCCCCTCCCCAGGGTGTATACACCCAAATCAGAGTCATAGTCTGACAAAAATTGTAAAACATGGTTTGGGACCAACGAGGCACGGTGGATGGTAGGCGGGTACCCGCGTCTTCTCTTTCTTTGCCTGAGTGTTTCGTGCGCGCATGTGCCGTCCTCTTAAAAATCTCATCTCGTGAACAGCCAGGGTAAGAAATTAAGACATTAAATAAAGTTGAAAACGTGACCATAGAAAGATCACATTCTCGTTTTATATTTGGACCGCACTGCGGCCGGTCTATCAACAACAAAAAAAAAAAACATAATAAAAAATATTTTTGTACCTTTTTGTGTTTGTGGTCTTTCCCCCCCGTTCCTTTCCTTTGGTTTCTTGTCGTCTTTTCTATTTCGAACCGAGCAACGAATAGTTCTCAGCTTGACGTTCTCTTGTACCTTTTCTTCTCGTGCGGACATTTATTGATAGGCACTGACCGTCAATGAATAAGGAGAACTCGTAAATTACTCGATCAACGATTTTTCTCCCGCCCGCCCTAGCCATAAGTTAGGCCTGGCTTTTATTTATTTAAAATAGACGAAAAACGCACGACAGATAAGCGGAAGAAAATTGGGACATTTTTAAGATATTTATTAAGAGTACGTCACTCCCCTGTCTCTCCCCTGTCCTCTCCCTGACACTACAGGAAAGCTAACGAAAAAAAAGGGAAAACATAATAATAACCCAAAACCAATGGATACGACATTTTTAGTGACAAACGATACCCTAAACCGGTTCAGCTCGTCTAATAGGGCAGACGACACTCGATAGTTAAGATAGCGTAAAAACCGAAGGAAAAAAAATTTATACATATGCGGCGGCCTTGTGTGGTAAAATGTTCTACGGGGCCCTCTTACAACTGCCTCGGACCGCGCCGGATTAGCATAAATCAATCCATAACTTTATCAAACATTTCTGAATACAAGAAAAGATTTGCGGTGATTTATGGAAATTTGGAGCTCTTTCGACATTCGTTAATAATCTCATCAAGTTCTCAGGGGACATAAAATTTGATACGGGCCTAATGTTTCGATTTTCGTGCGTTTCTTATTCTCCCCCCCTAATTCTTAATGTTTTGAATTTCTGGGCTGTCAGTCGCTTAAACGTCTTAGTACAACCCAAAATAGAATTCAGGTGTGGGATTCACTTGATATAGTCGGAAAAAAAATATTTTTACAGTTCCCCTGGGTTTATAATTAACCGGAGCGATCGGCATTCCATTTCCCGAAATATGTGTTCCAGAATTTCTTAAATTTGAATCAGCGCACTCATACATTTTGCCATGCCAAAATGAGGGCTGAGTCGGGCAGCGCTTCAGGGGAAAATTCGCCATTTTTACAATTTCACCTCCACTACTTGCATTTCGAGCTAAAACATATCCCAACATAACCAGCTTTTAGTAAACCACAAAAGCTGGAGCGGTCCTGAAGGAAAATCTCAAAATCAGCACACTCAGACTTCTCCCCAAGCAAAATGAGGACTAAGTCGGGCAGCGCTTGAGGGGAAAATTCGCCATTTTCACAATTTCACCTCCACTGCGTGCGTTTGGGGCTAAAAAATATCCCAACATAACCAGCTTTTAGTAAACCGCAAAAGCTGGAGGGGTCCTGAAGGAAAATCTCAAAATCAGCGCACTCAGACTTCTCCCCATGCAAAATGAGGACTAAGTCGGGCAGCGCTTCGGTGGAAAATTCGCCATTTTCACAATTTCACCTCCACTACTTGCGTTTATGGCTAAAAAATATCCCAACATAACCAGCTTTTAGTAAACCGCAAAAGCTGGAGGGGTCCTGAAGGAAAATCTCAAAATCAGCGCACTCAGACTTCTCCCCAAGCAAAATGAGGACTAAGTCGGGCAGCGCTTGAGGGGAAAATTCGCCATTTTCACAATTTCACCTCCACTGCGTGCGTTTGGGGCTAAAAAATATCCCAACATAACCAGCTTTTAGTAAACCGCAAAAGCTGGAGGGGTCCTGAAGGAAAATCTCAAAATCAGCGCACTCAGACTTCTCCCCAAGCAAAATGAGGACTAAGTCGGGCAGCGCTTGAGGGGAAAATTCGCCATTTTCACAATTTCACCTCCACTGCGTGCGTTTGGGGCTAAAAAATATCCCAACATAACCAGCTTTTAGTAAACCGCAAAAGCTGGAGGGGTCCTGAAGGAAAATCTCAAAATCAGCGCACTCAGACTTCTCCCCAAGCAAAATGAGGACTAAGTCGGGCAGCGCTTGAGGGGAAAATTCGCCATTTTCACAATTTCACCTCCACTGCGTGCGTTTGGGGCTAAAAAATATCCCAACATAACCAGCTTTTAGTAAACCGCAAAAGCTGGAGGGGTCCTGAAGGAAAATCTCAAAATCAGCGCACTCAGACTTCTCCCCAAGCAAAATGAGGACTAAGTCGGGCAGCGCTTGAGGGGAAAATTCGCCATTTTCACAATTTCACCTCCACTGCGTGCGTTTGGGGCTAAAAAATATCCCAACATAACCAGCTTTTAGTAAACCGCAAAAGCTGGAGGGGTCCTGAAGGAAAATCTCAAAATCAGCGCACTCAGACTTCTCCCCATGCAAAATGAGCACTAAGTCGGGCAGCGCTTGAGGGGAAAAATCGCCATTTTCACAATTTGACCTCCACTACTTGCGTTTGTGGCTAAAAAATATCCCAACATAACCAGCTTTTAGTAAACCGCAAAAGCTGGAGGGGTCCTGAAGGAAAATCTCAAAATCAGCGCACTCAGACTTCTCCCCAAGCAAAATGAGGACTAAGTCGGGCAGCGCTTGAGGGGAAAATTCGCCATTTTCACAATTTCACCTCCACTGCGTGCGTTTGGGGCTAAAAAATATCCCAACATAACCAGCTTTTAGTAAACCGCAAAAGCTGGAGGGGTCCTGAAGGAAAATCTCAAAATCAGCGCACTCAGACTTCTCCCCATGCAAAATGAGCACTAAGTCGGGCAGCGCTTGAGGGGAAAAATCGCCATTTTCACAATTTGACCTCCACTACTTGCGTTTGTGGCTAAAAAATATCCCAACATAACCAGCTTTTAGTAAACCACAAAAGCTGGAGGGGTCCTGAAGGAAAATCTCAAAATCAGCGCACTCAGACTTCTCCCCATGCAAAATGAGCACTAAGTCGGGCAGCGCTTGAGGGGAAAAATCGCCATTTTCACAATTTGACCTCCACTACTTGCGTTTGTGGCTAAAAAATATCCCAACATAACCAGCTTTTAGTAAACCGCAAAAGCTGGAGGGGTCCTGAAGGAAAATCTCAAAATCAGCGCACTCAGACTTCTCCCCAAGCAAAATGAGGACTAAGTCGGGCAGCGCTTGAGGGGAAAATTCGCCATTTTCACAATTTCACCTCCACTGCGTGCGTTTGGGGCTAAAAAATATCCCAACATAACCAGCTTTTAGTAAACCGCAAAAGCTGGAGGGGTCCTGAAGGAAAATCTCAAAATCAGCGCACTCAGACTTCTCCCCAAGCAAAATGAGGACTAAGTCGGGCAGCGCTTGAGGGGAAAATTCGCCATTTTCACAATTTCACCTCCACTGCGTGCGTTTGGGGCTAAAAAATATCCCAACATAACCAGCTTTTAGTAAACCGCAAAAGCTGGAGGGGTCCTGAAGGAAAATCTCAAAATCAGCGCACTCAGACTTCTCCCCAAGCAAAATGAGGACTAAGTCGGGCAGCGCTTGAGGGGAAAATTCGCCATTTTCACAATTTCACCTCCACTGCGTGCGTTTGTGGCTAAAAAATATCCCAACATAACCAGCTTTTAGTAAACCACAAAAGCTGGAGGGGTCCTGAAGGAAAATCTCAAAATCAGCGCACTCAGACTTCTCCCCATGCAAAATGAGCACTAAGTCGGGCAGCGCTTGAGGGGAAAAATCGCCATTTTCACAATTTGACCTCCACTACTTGCGTTTGTGGCTAAAAAATATCCCAACATAACCAGCTTTTAGTAAACCGCAAAAGCTGGAGGGGTCCTGAAGGAAAATCTCAAAATCAGCGCACTCAGACTTCTGCCCATGCAAAATGAGGACTAAGTCGGGCAGCGCTTCGGTGGAAAATTCGCCATTTTTACAATTTCACCTCCACTACTTGCGTTTGTGACTAAAAAATATCCCAACATAACCAGCTTTAAGTAAACCACAAAAGCTGGAGCGGTCCTGAAGGAAAATCTCAAAATCAGCACACTCAGACTTCTCCCCAAGCAAAATGAGGACTAAGTCGGGCAGCGCTTGAGGGGAAAATTCGCCATTTTCACAATTTCACCTCCACTACTTGCGTTTGTGGCTAAAAAATATCCCAACATAACCAGCTTTTAGTAAACCGCAAAAGCTGGAGGGGTCCTGAAGGAAAATCTCAAAATCAGCGCACTCAGACTTCTCCCCAAGCAAAATGAGGACTAAGTCGGGCAGCGCTTGAGGGGAAAATTCGCCATTTTCACAATTTCACCTCCACTGCGTGCGTTTGGGGCTAAAAAATATCCCAACATAACCAGCTTTTAGTAAACCGCAAAAGCTGGAGGGGTCCTGAAGGAAAATCTCAAAATCAGCGCACTCAGACTTCTCCCCAAGCGAAATGATGACTAAGTCGGGCAGCGCTTGAGGGGAAAATTCGCCATTTTCACAATTTCACATCCACTACTTGCGTTTCGAGCTAAAACATATCCCAACATAACCAGCTTTTAGTAAACCACAAAAGCTGGAGGGGTCCTGAAGGAAAATCTCAAAATCAGCGCACTCAGACTTCTCCCCATGCAAAATGAGGGCTAAGTCGGGCAGCGCTTGAGGGGAAAAATCGCCATTTTCACAATTTGACCTCCACTACTTGCGTTTGTGGCTAAAAAATATCCCAACATAACCAGCTTTTAGTAAACCGCAAAAGCTGGAGGGGTCCTGAAGGAAAATCTCAAAATCAGCGCACTCAGACTTCTCCCCAAGCAAAATGAGGACTAAGTCGGGCAGCGCTTGAGGGGAAAATTCGCCATTTTCACAATTTCACCTCCACTACTTGCGTTTGTGGCTAAAAAATATCCCAACATAACCAGCTTTTAGTAAACCGCAAAAGCTGGAGGGGTCCTGAAGGAAAATCTCAAAATCAGCGCACTCAGACTTCTCCCCATGCAAAATGAGCACTAAGTCGGGCAGCGCTTGAGGGGAAAAATCGCCATTTTCACAATTTGACCTCCACTGCGTGCGTTTGGGGCTAAAAAATATCCGAACATAACCAGCTTTTAGTAAACCGCAAAAGCTGGAGGGGTCCTGAAGGAAAATCTCAAAATCAGCGCACTCAGACTTCTCCCCATGCAAAATGAGCACTAAGTCGGGCAGCGCTTGAGGGGAAAAATCGCCATTTTCACAATTTGACCTTCACTGCGTGCGTTTGGTGCTAAAAAATATCCCAACATAACCAGCTTTTAGTAAACCGCAAAAGCTGGAGGGGTCCTGAAGGAAAATCTCAAAATCAGCGCACTCAGACTTCTCCCCAAGCAAAATGAGGACTAAGTCGGGCAGCGCTTGAGGGGAAAATTCGCCATTTTCACAATTTCACCTCCACTGCGTGCGTTTGGGGCTAAAAAATATCCCAACATAACCAGCTTTTAGTAAACCAAAAAAGCTGGAGGGGTCCTGAAGGAAAATCTCAAAATCAGCGCACTCAGACTTCTCCCCATGCAAAATGAGCACTAAGTCGGGCAGCGCTTGAGGGGAAAAATCGCCATTTTCACAATTTGACCTCCACTGCGTGCGTTTGGGGCTAAAAAATATCCCAACATAACCAGCTTTTAGTAAACCGCAAAAGCTGGAGGGGTCCTGAAGGAAAATCTCAAAATCAGCGCACTCAGACTTCTCCCCAAGCAAAATGAGGACTAAGTCGGGCAGCGCTTGAGGGGAAAATTCGCCATTTTCACAATTTCACCTCCACTACTTGCGTTTGTGGCTACAAAATATCCCAACATAACCAGCTTTTAGTAAACCGCAAAAGCTGGAGGGGTCCTGAAGGAAAATCTCAAAATCAGCGCACTCAGACTTCTCCCCATGCAAAATGAGCACTAAGTCGGGCAGCGCTTGAGGGGAAAATTCGCCATTTTCACAATTTCACCTCCACTACTTGCGTTTGTGGCTAAAAAATATCCCAACATAACCAGCTTTTAGTAAACCGCAAAAGCTGGAGGGGTCCTGAAGGAAAATCTCATAATCAGCGCACTCAGACTTCTCGCCATGCAAAATGAGGACTAAGTCGGGCAGCGCTTCAGGGGAAATTCGCCATTTTCAGAATTTCACCTCCACTGCTTGCGTTTGGGGCTAAAAAATATCCCAACATAACCAGCTTTTAGTAAACCACAAAATCTGGAGGGGTCCTGAAGGAAAATCTCAAAATCAGCGCACTCAGACTTCTCCCCATGCAAAATGAGCACTAAGTCGGGCAGCGCTTGAGGGGAAAATTCGCCATTTTAACAATTTCACCTCCACTACTTGCGTTTGTAGCTAAAAAATATCCCAACATAACCAGCTTTTAGTAAACCACAAAAGCTGGAGGGGTCCTGAAGGAAAATCTCATAATCAGCGCACTCAGACTTCTCGCCATGCAAAATGAGGACTAAGTCGGGCAGCGCTTCAGGGGAAATTCGCCATTTTCAGAATTTCACCTCCACTGCTTGCGTTTGGGGCTAAAAAATATCCCAACATAACCAGCTTTTAGTAAACCACAAAATCTGGAGGGGTCCTGAAGGAAAATCTCAAAATCAGCGCACTCAGACTTCTCCCCATGCAAAATGAGGACTAAGTCGGGTAGCGCTTGAGGGGAAAATTCGCCATTTTCACAATTTCACCTACACTACTTGCGTTTGTGGCTAAAAAATATCCCAACATAACCAGCTTTTAGTAAACCACAAAAACTGGAGGGGTCCTGAAGGAAAATCTCAAAATCAGTGCATTCAGACTTCTCCCCATGCAAAATGAGCACTAAGTCGGGCAGCGCTTGAGGGGAAAATTCGCCATTTTCACAATTTCACCTCCACTACTTGCGTTTGTGGCTAAAAAATATTCCAACATAACCAGCTTTTAGTAAACCACAAAAGCTGGAGGGGTCCTGAAGGAAAATCTCAAAATCAGCGCACTCAGACTTCTCCCCATGCAAAATGAGGACTAAGTCGGGCAGCGCTTCAGGGGAAAATTCGCCATTTTTACAATTTGACCTCCACTACTTTCGTTTGTGGCTAAAACATATCCCAACGTAACCAACTTTTAGTAAACCACAAAAGCTGGAGGGGTCCTGAAGGAAAATCTCAAAATCAGCGCACTCAGACTTCTCCCCATGCAAAATGAGGGCTAAGTCGGGCAGCGCTTGAGGGGAAAATTCGCCATTTTCACAATTTCACCTCCACTACTTGCGTTTCGAGCTAAAACATATCCCAACATAACCAGCTTTTAGTAAACCACAAAAGCTGGAGGGGTCCTGAAGGAAAATCTCAAAATCAGTGCATTCAGACTTCTCCCCATGCAAAATGAGGACTAAGTCGGGCAGCGCTTCAAGGGGAAAATTCGCCATTTTCACAATTTGACCTCCACTACTTGCGTTTGTGGCTAAAACATATCCCAACATAACCAGCTTTTAGTAAACCACAAAAGCTGGAGGGGTCCTGAAGGAAAATCTCAAAATCAGCGCACTCAGACTTCTCCCCATGCAAAATGAGGGCTAAGTCGGGCAGCGCTTGAGGGGAAAATTCGCCATTTTCACAATTTCACCTCCACTACTTGCGTTTCGAGCTAAAACATATCCCAACATAACCAGCTTTTAGTAAACCACAAAAGCTGGAGGGGTCCTGAAGGAAAATCTCAAAATCAGTGCATTCAGACTTCTCCCCATGCAAAATGAGGACTAAGTCGGGCAGCGCTTCAAGGGGAAAATTCGCCATTTTCACAATTTGACCTCCACTACTTGCGTTTGTGGCTAAAACATATCCCAACATAACCAGCTTTTAGTAAACCACAAAAGCTGGAGGGGTCCTGAAGGAAAATCTCAAAATCAGCGCACTCAGACTTCTCCCCATGCAAAATGAGGGCTAAGTCGGGCAGCGCTTGAGGGGAAAATTCGCCATTTTCACAATTTCACCTCCACTACTTGCGTTTCGAGCTAAAACATATCCCAGCATAACCAGCTTTTAGTAAACCACAAAAGCTGGAGGGATCCTGAAGGAAAATCTCAAAATCAGCGCACTCAGACTTCTCCCCATGCAAAATGAGCACTAAGTCGGGCAGCGCTTGAGGGGAAAATTCGCCATTTTAACAATTTGACCTCCACTACTTGCGTTTGTGGCTAAAACATATCCCAACATAACCAGCTTTTAGTAAACCACAAAAGCTGGAGGGGTCCTGAAGGAAAATCTCAAAATCAGCGCACTCAGACTTCTCCCCATGCAAAATGAGGGCTAAGTCGGGCAGCGCTTGAGGGGAAAATTCGCCATTTTCACAATTTCACCTCCACTACTTGCGTTTCGAGCTAAAACATATCCCAGCATAACCAGCTTTTAGTAAACCACAAAAGCTGGAGGGATCCTGAAGGAAAATCTCAAAATCAGCGCACTCAGACTTCTCCCCATGCAAAATGAGCACTAAGTTGGGCAGCGCTTGAGGGGAAAATTCGCCATTTTCACAATTTCACCTCCACTACTTGCGTTTCGAGCTAAAACATATCCCAGCATAACCAGCTTTTAGTAAACCACAAAAGCTGGAGGGATCCTGAAGGAAAATCTCAAAATCAGCGCACTCAGACTTCTCCCCATGCAAAATGAGCACTAAGTCGGGCAGCGCTTGAGGGGAAAATTCGCCATTTTAACAATTTGACCTCCACTACTTGCGTTTGTGGCTAAAACATATCCCAACATAACCAGCTTTTAGTAAACCACAAAAGCTGGAGGGGTCCTGAAGGAAAATCTCAAAATCAGCGCACTCAGACTTCTCCCCATGCAAAATGAGGGCTAAGTCGGGCAGCGCTTGAGGGGAAAATTCGCCATTTTCACAATTTCACCTCCACTACTTGCGTTTCGAGCTAAAACATATCCCAGCATAACCAGCTTTTAGTAAACCACAAAAGCTGGAGGGATCCTGAAGGAAAATCTCAAAATCAGCGCACTCAGACTTCTCCCCATGCAAAATGAGCACTAAGTCGGGCAGCGCTTGAGGGGAAAATTCGCCATTTTAACAATTTGACCTCCACTACTTGCGTTTGTGGCTAAAACATATCCCAACATAACCAGCTTTTAGTAAACCGCAAAAGCTGGAGGGGTCCTGAAGGAAAATCTCAAAATCAGCGCACTTATTTTTTTTTTCAAAATGAGGGAAAAATCCAATTTTGAAAATTGTATATTGCGGTTGACCTTTACGGAGGGGTGCTTGGTGACAAAAAAAAATTGACGTAGAGAAATTTTCTCCCTCTTTGTCGTCACAACAATTTTTTTGTTCTCATTGCGAATCAATCGGAAATTGAAAAAGATATTTCGCAGCCAATAATTTTTAATTGCCACCTTGCCCCACTCGTAATTAAGCAATTTGCAGTCGTTGGCACATTTTAGCTATTTAGCAAGTACTAGTACGGCTGATGGCGGGAAGGGGAGGGGCACGGGGCACGGGGCCATTATGATGAAGGCTGACCATTTACTACGGCCAGGTAAAAATGAGACATCAAATAATCAAAGCATGCGCGCAAATTGCAATTGCATTTAAGCGCTCAATTAGCAACCCCCGTGTGGCGGCGAAACTTGTCCACCTCTTGAGGGAGATGACGTCGTCGACCGATCGCGGTGATCAGAGGCGATCATGTCGCATAACGTGACGATGACCGTGCAAAGTGCTGGATGTGCATATACGCATATTGTGGGCACATGTGGGACTGCTGGGTAGTTGCGTTGCGTTGCTAGCGATGTGTCCTTTTGTATTTCTTTTTTTTTAATAGAATTTCTGCGTTACTTAAGATTTGCTTGATTTGTATCGGTCTGGGGGGGGTAGTCTTAGCACGCACGCTATTTCGGAAGATGCTCTTGGGATGTAGCTTGCGCTGCGCTGACTTCTGGATCCGCGAGGTTGGGTGTCGCGCGATGCGTCCGGAAAATTATAAATAAAATACCTGAAGGCGGCCGTGGCCAAATGCGCTCACTGTAAGTTAAGTGGCCGTTCGCAACAAGGGACACTGCCGCCGCTCTTAATGATCGTATCGAGGTGATAATGGGAGAAAAGGGAAAGTGCTGGTGCTAGATACCACACCCGGCCGATGCCCATGCTCACGCGGCTTGCTTAATTACCGGTGCAGTGCAAGGGTGCAGGGGTGCAGGGAATTTAATTAAGACGTTCTGGTTGCCTATCAAACGATCAAACTGCTCACTCGGAGGGGACCGTGCAGTGCACTGTGCAGTGCAGTGGCAGTGCGTGCATATCCGCAACTGTGGCTTAAATTGCGTACGTGAGGCGCGTTAATCAGCGCCCATGTCGAGTGAGTATCAGGTGTTAATTTATAGGGCTCAGGTGTTGCGACTGTTGCTCGCCTTTGTCACCCCCACTATGGTCAGCAAGCAAGCAAGCAAGACATCATGATTCCCAGAATTCAGGGGTCACTTCGTGCCGAATGGCCCCGGGACGGGACTGTTTTGTTCCATCGGCTGCTATGCTTCTGGCACCGTCTTGTTCGTATTCCAATGCCCCGTCGACGACGACGACGATGAAGACGACGGACGGGACCGATGCGCGATGCGGCTATCCAATTTCAATCCAAACACGCAGCGATAAGCATTCAATTTTCCGGAATCAAAATATCTCTTAATCTGCCACACGGTGAGGAGACGGCCGACAACGCAATGAACAGACGGAGGGGCGGGCGAGAAAATACAATGCTGACATGACTAAGGCAGTAGCTCTGCCAGAGAAAATTGAATTTATTATCGAATTACCGATTCTCAATTTTCCATAAATACCTTCGCACGCGTGATCCTGCCGATTGGACATTATCGGAATTTCTACGCCTGGCCGCAAAACACTTTCAATTTAATTGCAAAACGAATTAGCGGGCCTCTACCCTCTTTCTGGCCTCAATTTATCGAATTTTTGGAGAATTTTGAGCGGCTAAAAATATCTTTCGTAGAAAATCTAGAATTTTACTACTTTGCAGAAAGCTCCCCCCCCCCCCCCCCCCCCCAATGCTTCGCCTATTTATTATTCTTTTTCGTTTTTAGTTTACAATTTGAGAAATTACGTTTTCTTTTTTCTACTCTACTATTGCTTGTTGCCTGACATGTCACAAGCTGACAAACTGTCTTGTTCTTTCTGGCGTACCACAAGGCAGTCATCTTGGTCCCTAGCTGTTCAATATTTTCGTTAACGACTTGTTTCCTCTTTTATGTACAAATCATTGCAATCTTCCACCTTATGAGGACAAGGACAGAATAAAATTATTAAACTTGACATCTCTCTCTCTCTCTCTCTCTCGCTCTCTTTAAACGTTGAGAGGTTTTGAAGTGTTTTATTCTTGCATGATATCATTGTTGGCGATATGGACTCCCCTAATCTTTTAAACCTAATTAATATTAATCCTCTGCCCTGATTAACTAGAACTTGAAAATAGACGAGATACAATTAGGGATATTAGGAAAGTCAGCAGTGTATAAATTTTAGAGTATTGGACCTAAAACAGAACCTTGAGGTAGTCCAGCTAGAATTTAGTTTTATTTAGAATTTATTTAGACGAGGTAGAATCAAGATGTAGCTGTAAAAACTTATTGTTTTGGAAATTGCGAGCTATCTTAATTAAGGGAATAGGGAAATTATATTTCATCAGTTTATGGATTAACCCATTGTGCCAAACCAAGTCAAAGGCAGCCTGCAGTAATATATCTATTATCAAGTTGTTTCGGAACTGGAACGGCCACACGTTTATTTTTAATAACTTTTCCAACCTTCCAAAATGTCTTCGAGCATTTTGCCATGCTATTTAGGAGAACGGCCCTCTCTTATTAATTATTCTTTTTCGTATTTTCATTTCACCGAAATTGTTTCACCCAGCAAAAAAAAAATACCATTCAGGGGTCGCTTTCCTGCTGAAAAATTTAATTTTAATTTTTACTAACTGATTTTGGCAAGAATGAACGTTTGTGTGGCTAAAGTTGTTTTGTTGGGCTACCAGGAGAATAACGAGGTAAAAAAGGTGATCCAAAATTTTGCAAGAAAAGTGCTAAAATTTAAAAGAATCAGAAAACCGGCAGGCATGGTTGCCGGTTGGGGCCCAATCATCTAGTTGGAGTAGTAGAAGCTTTTAAAACGTGAAAAACGAGTGCTTCACACCTTTCTGTAGAAAATAGGGACTTTGATTTTTATTTAGCAATTTTTGCAAGGGATGTGCTAAAATTTAGCAGATTCAAAAAATCGGCAGACGCTGTTGCGTGGTTGCCTTTAATTTTGAATGAGTCATTCTTAGAAGGGAACTGCTAAATCCAAAAGTAATAACAGTAACGGCATCCCTAGTTGGCCCAAAGGTCTTTAACCTCAATTTTTAGCAGCTTTTATTATAATTTTTTATGGTGTTTATTTTTCTGAATCTCTGGCAGAATCATACCGAACGTGTGTACATATCAAGTGGAGCACAGCTTGCGTTATTGATAAATCACACAAAGGGCAATAATCCGGCGGACTTATCGGTGAACGCGATGCCGCGCAAGTGTTCATTTATTGCTGCCGCGGCTGCAAAGCAAACTTCAGCTCCGGTGGCGGGTGTCGGCATTATTTTGATTATTTTGAAACAAAGGATTGAGTCGAATCAAACAAGCGCAGGCAGTAGTTGTGTTATATTGATTTAATTTGATTTGATGATATCAATCCCATTTTACTGCCACACATCGGACCATATAACCGTCCATAAAATATCATAAGTGCTTTTTTCGATCACACAATCAATTCGACGACTAAGTGGCGTACGCTATTGTTTCGAAATATTTTTTTTATATTTTTTTTTTAATTTTCGTTCTACCGTACGCCCGGTAGTAATTACTTTCGATTTTGGTATTCATATCGATCGTTATAACCCCGGAAAGTAATATGTTGTGTTTCCCTTCCTCGTTCTTATGTCACTGTTAAGATATGCGCACTTCGTATGATGCCGTCGGCGGCGTTTATTGAGGAAGTCATAGGCGAGTAAAAAAATAAAAAAAAAAAAATAAAAATGCTGATTGAAATTTTTATTTGGTTTCGTGATTGAGTTAGTGTCGTGTGGTTATGGCTTATCCATGGCGCGCTCTTTTGGATGATCACTAATTTGTACGGGAAGTGGATTATAAGTGGATTTTGAGTAATTCTCAAAAAATTTTGTAAACAATGTTTTTGTTTGTTTTGTTTTTGATTACAAAAATGCCAGAAATCTGCTGATGCAAGAACGCTGTGTGATATTTTCAGTGTAATCATTTTCAAAATCATAATTGCCTTCATGCCGTCGAAAATGACCAAACACAAATTGATTTAGTAACAATGAAAAATAGTACAGGTCTCAAATTTGAACTTTGCGGCACACCGCAGTGTAGTTCTGCAAAATAATGATACCTCAGCATACACCGATTCGACAGCATTTGGTTGTTTGCTAGATAAAACTAAGGAAACGAAATAATTTTTTATCAAAAAAAAAAATAAAAAAATAAATGCTACAGAACGAAAGAAGGAGGAGGAACCGAAGAAAATAATATGATAAAATTTTTCATTTCTCATGAAGGCATTCTCCTCTCATTAAAATAAACAACTTCTCTCTCCACACGCAGAAAAGCTGCTGGGACAAGCAAATAAATTTTATGAAAACATCTTCATTAGTGTCTCGTAGAAATTCTAGCTGGTTTTGTCGCGTTTTAGTTGTTGCTTTATTTTCTTTTCTTTTTTTTTGTTCGTATTCTTTCCCTCTTTCAATCTGTGCGCTGTGTCTGTTGATTTTTTGTTTTTTTTTTTTTTGTATTTCTCGTTCAGCATTATTGTCTCAGAAGATTGAGATCCCAAGAAAAATCATGAACGTGTCTCGCGCCCAAGAGATATTCGTCTACCGCCTCCAATTTATCGCTGTAAATGGGCTCGTCCGATTATCTAATTTCCATACAGTTCTAGTCCTCAAATCCGTAACCATATTAAAAAAAAAAAAAAAATGAAAAAAAAACACTTGAAAAGAAAAAAATTAAAAAGACATACAGACAAGCTAAAGAAGATATCTTGTTAGCGAGTATCTGACATTTTTCTCATTTCAATTCTAAGATTTTTTCTGGTGATTTAAAAAAAAAAAACACACAACGAGAAAAAACGACACAACCTGACCCTATGAAGTAGACGATGAAAAAGGCCCCGAACGACGTTCCCCTAACCCAAGAACCGACTCAACCAAAAGGTATTCTGATGAGATAAATAAATTCTCTTTCCTGGTTACGACGAAAACGTGTCTGTAGTGAACTACGTTTTCTTTTCTTGTTTTTTTTTTTTTGTAACTTTTATTGTTGGTGCTCCTCTGGACATTGGGTGAATTTTTTTTTGTTTTGGGGGCTAATTTTACAAATTTGAAGTTCGACACTCGTTAACAGCATTTCCCATTCATCCATCCACCCCCATACAATTTTGTTGAGAAAAAATGGTGTTGGGATCGCGTACATGTTTCAATTTAAGTTTTCATACACTCTTGACAATTCCTGGAATTTTATCAACACCTTTTCTTCCTTTTTACGGTTTTTTATTTACTTACTTCGACTGTACTCCAATTTTGTTTAGTCATTTTAAAATCACAACCCTTTTCTTAAACTTGGAATATTTTTGGTGGCAAAAGAAATTTTTTGTACCCTTGATGGCCCTTTTGTATGATTTGGTTTGTTTGTTTTATCGTAGACTGTAAAAGTCTGCAGACTCGTTGCTCTTTCCCCGTCAAATTTTCAGTCTGTGAATATTTTGTAAAAGGCAAATTTCAGGAGGTGAAGTTTTGTAAAAGGAAAATATCAGGAATTAAGGTTTTAGATTGGGCGGTGAAGCCAAAAATCAAACAATTGCAATTCAATTGTAGGCGCAAAACATTTAAGTAGAAAATAATGTCAGGGGGAGAAAAAAATTATTAGGAAATTCAAGAAGTGGGGGGAAAAAATAAAATGGGTGGAAAAAACAACCAGCTGGAAATGCAGTTTGGAAAATGTGAGCCCATACCGTTTGTAGATTATGTCCAAGCTTTTCAGAAAATACAAAATTTGGGTACGTATGCCTAAAGCCGTGCGTACACATTTTAAGCCAGTTTTCTGCTACGGACTTCTAGTGGACGACGCATACACAGTGCGTTGGCTTGACCAATTTTTTCATTAAACTGATGTGACAACCCTTCTGCTGATTCGATTTTGGTAAAATTTTGTTTTTTGTGTAAGTGAGGGTGAGCCCTTTTATTTGATACCCAATTCGAAAAAAAAATTAGTTTTCAAAAATTAAAAAAATACACCCTCGGCAATTTTTTGAAAAAAAAAAAATAAAAAATGAAAGTAATCCAACATGCCGTTCTCTTGTCGTCAAACCACAACTTCTCAGAACATGATCCTTTGCTTGCTGGTAGCGCCTGTAACCTTATAGGAATTGACGCAAAAATTTCAAAAAAAAAACCAAAAATACATTTTTCAGAAATTTCCCTCTCAACCAAATGATCGCTGATTTTGGTGGTATCCTTGGAATAGTCTGAGAAGCGCTGTTTTTCTTTTATACTAACTGGACAAGCAAAATTGGAGTAGATTTTTACTCCCAAAACTGAGTGGGGATTTTGTCTTGTTGTAGAGGTCTTAACTAGTTTTACTGCAATGCAACTAACTTAGATGTTTTGTCGTCCTTTGTGTGTTGTTGCAGTCCATTCCTTCGAATCCGTGAAACAGTTTGGTTTAATTAACTTTCCAAAATTGGGGCAATGGAAGAAGCATAAATGGAAGGAATTTCCCAGGGGGGGCCGCCGATAATGCTTACAATAAATTTGCAGGACTTCAGAAAAGCGAATGAACTCTTAGGCAGACGATTTTAAAAATGCGACACTACAACTAATACACCAAAAATAATTTTCTCCGCATTCCAAACTACTTCTAGGAAGGCTCCTTGTACCATAGAAAACCAAAAATTCTCATTATTATTTTTTTTTTTTTTTAAATTGCAGCACCACCTACTTCTGGGCTATTAGTAATTAAGTTCCATTTCGTGTGGTGCCTTGTATGTAATTAGTGAAAATTTTTTTCAAATTATTGTTTACCTACAAAGAAAGCTGTAAAGTGTAATATGAAAAATGAGAGAGAGAGAGCAACCAAACAAATAGCCGTCTTAAAAGAAAGAATTTCGTAGAACGGAAGCTTTTTGGAAGAATGGCCTCAAGATTAATGACGTGCCAGATACATTAAAATTACATTAAAATTGAGCCAACAGCACATGCGCGCACTGCTGGACGTACAAGACTTAATTTAACACTTTTTCCTTCATAAGGTGTTTCCCTCATCGACTGCAGTGGCCAGGCAAAAAAAAAACATTTTTTTGTTTTTCTGCTATCGCTGTTGGCATCTTCATCGTTTCTCCTTCCCGGCCCCGAGGCCTATACAATTTTTTTCTATGATTTCAATGAGTTATGATTGAGATTCATGCACCAAGCCATACTCAGATGGACTAGATTGTTCGTTCCACAAAAATGGGAAAATAAGAAATAAAATGTTGCTTCGGAGGTGGAACGATTACTTTCTTCCTTTTCTTCCTTTTTTTGTTCTAGTTTATGAGTATATGAAAGGTTTTTATTTTTGGAAAAACAAGAATGATATCAATATGGTGTGATTTCAACAGGACGACGCAACGTACCACACAGCCGTTTCTGAGCTCGGAGATCACCCAGTTCGCCTCAATTATTGGTACCTTTAAATATTTCATTGAGGTACAACTCGATCTTATGCTCTCTGCAAATCTGCACATGTCCTGTGAGTCATGTAAAAAAATCAGAAGCCTAGGATGTTTTTTTCTGGAAGATTTTGACTTTGCAGACAATTCAGTTTCTAATTCCTCAGCTCTGACATCGACTACTGGTCAATTACGGCGTGCGTTCGATACCTTTAAATGTTTCATTGAGGCACAACTCGATTTCATGCTCTCTGCAAATCTGCACATGTCCTGTAAGTCATGTAAAAAAACCAGAAGCCGGATGTTTTTTTCTGGAAGATTTTGACTTTGCAGACAATTCAGTTTATAATTTCTCTAGCTGGACAACGACTACTGGTCAATTACGGCGTGCGGTCGGTACCTTTAAATATTTCATTGAGGCACAACTCGATTTAAGCTTTCTGCAAATCTGCACATGTCCTGTGAGTCATGTAAAGAAATCAAAAGCCTGGGATTTCTTTTTCTGGAAGAGTTTGGCTTTGCAGACAATTCAGTTTCTAATTCCTCAGCTCTGACAACGACTACTGGTCAATTAGGGCGTGCGGTCGGTACCTTTAAATATTTCATTGAGGCACAACTCGATTTTATGCTTTCTGCAAATCTGCACATGTCCTGTAAGTCATGTAAAAAAAATCAGAAGCCTAGGATGTTTTTTTCTGGAAGATTTTGACTTTGAAGACAATTCAGTTTCTAATTCCTCAGCTCTGACATCGACCACTGGTCAATTACGGCGTGCGTTCGATACCTTTAAATGTTTCATTGAGGTACAACTCGATTTTATGCTTTCTGCAAATCTGCACATGTCCTGTGAGTCATGTAAAAAAATCAGAAGCCTAGGATGTTTTTTTCTGGAAGATTTTGGCTTTGCAGACAACTCAATTTCTAATTTCTCCACCTGGATAACGACAACTGGTCAGTTACGGCGCGCGGTCGGTACCTTTAAATATTTCATTGAGGCACAACTCGATTTTAAGCTTTCTGCAAATCTGCACATGTCCTGTGAGTCACGTAAAAAAATCAGAAGCCTGGGATTTCTTTTTCTGGAAGATTTTGGCTTTGCAGACAATTCAGTTTCTAATTCCTCAGCTCTGACAACGACTACTGGTCAATTACAGCGTGCGGTCGGTACCGTTAAATATTTCATTGAGGCACAACTCGATTTTATGCTTTCTGCAAATCTGCACATGTCCTGTAAGTCATGTAAAAAAACCAAAAGCCTGGGATTTCTTTTTCTGGAAGATTTTGGCTTTGCAGACAACATCGACTGGCCACTCCAGTGTTGGTATTTTGAAATGTTTGTGCAAGACAGATTTTGATTTTATGCTGTATAAAAATCTGCACACCTCTTGGCCTAATTATAATTTTACCAGGTACTTTATAATTTTGTGAGTTCTGCAATATGCGTTAGCAGCAAAACAAGACTCGAGAAATGTTTTCTACAGCAACGCTGCGGAACATCGCCCGTTTTTATCAATTCCAATAGGAAATAGTGTATGTAGGGCATTAGTTAATCCAGGCCGATCGCTTACCGCCTGACAAAAGGCGATTTTCAGTGTTTAGGTATTTTGTATAAGGAAAATATTCAAACAAAACCGCTTCGGTAGGTCCTTTGCGAACGGCCTGGATTCGGTAATGGCGTACGGTAGACATATATATTATCTAGGTTCCTGGATCTCTTTGATACCCTCCTAGGTGGGGGTGAAAAAAATACAAAAAAAAACTGAAAAAACTCAAACATTTTTTGGAAATCACTCAACAGTGATCTTCAGAGTAAAAAAGGACTAAGAAAAAAGGATGGCTAGAAGTGGTGAAACAAAAGAAGAAGAAGCAAAAAAAAAAACGGCGGAGATAAGGAAAAAAAAAACTAAAAGCAAATATTTCTCATCATCCCTTAAGAAGGAACGGCTAGTTGATCTCTTGTCGGGGAAGAAGTGAAATCCTGTTCGCCACATGCAGGTCCTTCTGAGAATTGTTGGATTCGGACAAAACATGAAAACGGTGAAGAGCGCTCCTTTATTTTGAGTGCCAACTTAATGGTGGTGGTGGTGGTGTATTATTGCCGGGGGTGCGGGCAAAAAGCAAACATTTTTATTTTCTTTGGGTTTTTCTTTTTTTTTCGTTTTGTTAAGGGAAAATTCTTAAATTAATTCAATGCGATTGGTTTTTGCTTGTACGGGCAATTTTTGTTCGTAATTTTGGTAATATGGTTTTTGACTGTAATTTTGAGATTGAAGATTTGTTTGAAAATATACGTAAATGGGTTTTTTGGGTACTTACGCAAGAGGGAAATACGTTGGAAGAGTGTAGGCATCCATTGCTGTTGATGTGGATGTTGGGCAGGAAATCCAAAAGTTAGTCACGTTTGCGTCTCAATCACAGTAACGGCTTCGCTTCAAAAGAGTTATTTTGTTGGTGCAACTGAATTTGAATTTATCTCTCCACGACTGACGAGGCGGCGCACGTTTTAAAACACTTTTTTTGGGCACTATTTCTTTGAAACTTTATTAATTTATTATTTGCCTTAAAACTATAATTCACTTATTTTGTATTACGGAATACGATTGCAGAACGGTCAATTAACTTCTTTTTTTTTTTTGGGGGGATGTCTCGGTGTAAATCAAGCAGTTATAGAACAACACTTTAAAAGATATCGAGCGCCGGATAAAAATTCGGTCATCGTTCAGTTTTAAACTTCTTTTTCGCTTTTATATTTTTTTTACGAGTTTTTTTAGCAGCTGGATGATATTTTTATTTTATGATATGTGAACACCGAATTTCCCATAAAATTATTTTTACTACTATTTAAGATGTTTCTCTCCCCGGCGGAATTTTTTCGTCGCAACAACATTTTATTTTATTTTTTTTATTTGTTTAGGGAAATGATCAAAAGAAAATTTGAATTTTGAAAATTTTAATTTTTGTTTATTTTTTTTTTTTTGCGTGTGTGTTTTTGTTAACCGAATTTGATGGGATCGAATTGGACTGATGTTATCACGTCAGGATGTCATTTAAAATGTTCCTAAGATTTTTGTAAAAAATTTTTTGAAACAACTAAGAAAACCAAAAAAAAAAAAAAAATATGTGAATTTAAAAAAAAAAATTATTTCCTTATTATTTTTGTGTGAAATTGCTTTGCAAAAATTGCGACGGCGTTTCTTCTTGATATGTGGAGAACAGATGAAAAACCCGCGGAAACCAAACAAAAATCAGTTCTCTGTGGCTACTAGGAAAGAAGGGGCCTTGCCCAAATATTACGCACGGCTCACTCCGACTGAATTGAGTTAGCGACTGTGATAGGAGGACCGCCATCGGACGCAAAAGAAGCAGCAGAATATCGCTGCACCACTACCAGACGATGCAGCACCAGTTGCTGCACTTTTAAAACCATTAGCAGCAAACTTTTAGGGAAATAACTGCTGCTGCTTAAATTTACTGCAATTAAAAAAAACAGATGTAAGTTTCATGCAGCAGCAGCAGAAACAGAACCAGCAGCAAGTGTGGTGGTGGCTATGGCGGGTGGCGAGAACGGCAGCAAAACCAGCAGTAGCAGCAGCAGCAGCAGCATCAGCATCGGCAGCAGGAGTAACATAAGCAAATACACATAGTCCCGTGAAAACAGATTTAAGAGCAGCCCGCTCGTCGTTGAGTAAACAAAAGGGTACACAAAAGAGAATGAGATGATCTTGGTGATCTTGAGAAATTTTACTGTGCTTAAAGACAATCGGTGTGTGGATGGATGAACAGAAGCCCCCGGCAGGTAAACAGGGACAAAAAGTCAAACAGAGAGAGGAAGGTACCTCTTGTGCACTGCACTGATCTTACCCATTTACTTATAAATGTACACAGCGAGTCAGGCAACACGATCACCGATCACTTTCCACCTCCTCCTCTTCCTTATACCCCCAAAAACATTTTGTGCGATTTTCATGAGAATAATTTTTTTTCGAAGAGAGCGAGAGAAAAAGAGTTTTTGTGTGAAGGAAGGCATGGGGTCGCAATGTGATTGTTGTCTTCATCGTCTTGATCGTCGGTCGGTCCGGTCCGGTCCGGTCGATGTCGTGACTTGAATATTTCAATGAGTCGCGCGATCGCATGGATTACAAGATCACCGGCGCAAAACTGTTCTCTTCAAATAAAATAAATATTTGAAGATATAAAGTTCTACCCCCAAAATGCGAGAACGGGTAAGACAGTGGAGAGGACAAAATTTTTTTTTTTTTTTTTTACCTCTATTGCTTATTTCTTTCTAGCTCTGATCTTGTCAATGTAGTTGTTGGCTGTAGAGTGCGGAGATCGCGTGGGAGGATCTTGAACGTTTTTTTTTGCTCTTCTTGTTGGTGTTGTGGCTGAAGAAAAATGAGAGCCCGTGTAAATTCAGAGAGAAGAAAACGAACCGCACCGATCTCACCGATCGCACAGAGTGAAAGACCAGTTAATTTTCAAGGGAAGATCACTCATTCAGTGGTACACTACCACACCTATAAGATCTGTGCACATATTACACAATTAGTGCTTAATTTCAGTGTGTATGTGTGTGTGTGTGTATTCCGTCGCCTGGTTCAAAATTGAGAGATCGTTACGTTTGATTACCCGTAAAACAAGAGAAAACGAACAAAATCTTCCATTTAGGGTCTAAAAGGGGGCATGGGGGTGGGGTATGTTGGTTTACGTGAATTACAGGAGGGGTGGGGGGGGGGGGAGGGGGAGAAGAGGGAAGAGTAAAGTACGGATGCTGATGTGCAAAGAAACCACAGCAAAATGTGGCATGGCATGGGCAGCATGAATTCATTTAAACCCCATGTTCTGAGATTTTTGTCGGTTTCTGGCTCTTCGATAGTTTGGCTAGCCTGGCCGGGTTAGCCGACTAATGGGGTTTGCAGTGAAAATATGGTAAACGCTGCAATGCTGCACAATAATTTTTTTTATTTTCTTTAAAATTTGGTTGGCTGCGGCAGTGGCGGCCGGCGACGGCCAATTTAAGTTGCCTTCGGTGGAGGCGGTGGCGTTGGCTGCAACCAACAGCACCATCAGCCCAGCAGCATGCAGCATGCAGCAGAAGCAGCATGCAGCAGCGACCGGCTATAAAATCACGGATGCCACAAGATATCCGATATATACAAACATTCACAAATATAATCGAAGAAAATGTGTTTTTTCGGCTCTTTTGTCGATTTTCGTCGATGTGTGTTTGTTTCTTCATTTTTTTTTTTATGCTGGTAAACGGACCTTTATGCTCTGAACATACCCAAGACCCGTACTGGGAAATAATTGCCATATCATGCTGTTGTATGTGCAACATCATCGAATGTGATCACTTTATCGAGTGCATGAAATCAAATTTCAATGGCCGCGCGCAACCTAATGAAGAGATGATGGGGAGTGTGAATGCGGTGGAAAAAAAAATAAATAAAAAAAATAAAAATAAAAAAACAAAGAAAGAAAAAAAGGCCCAAAGACGTATGGATAGAATAAATGAAGGAAACAAGATGAAAAAAACACAACTAAATTCTAAGGTACACCACGAAAACGATCTCTACGATCGTGAAAAAAAAAAGGTGAAAAAGATCTTCAAAGAAAAATCTTTTCCTTCAGGCTGTCGACTCGCCCATTTGTTTGTCTTCTATCAACAAATGGTGGGTGGATGGGTGTGCTGGCTGACTAGTTCAGTTCACTCCATTATTATCGTACCGTAGATTTAAATTGATTCATTCTTTAATGACATTATTATGGAAAATAGTAAATAACAAAAGACGGATTAATTAAGTCCAAACAAATTATTACAAAAGCACAAAGCGTGCACGTAATTGATATTTAATTAATGTGGCGACTAATTAAATAATTTAATTAATTAATTAGTTAATTAAACAGCTAATTTGTTAATTAAACAATTAGTCAATTAATTAATTAATTAGTTAACTAATTTCAATTAATTTTAACAACTCTCATTGAATCACAAAATGCGACAACGTTATACACAAAGAAAGGAGGTCACTCTAATGAACGCAAAAATGCCCAAAACACCTGCAAGTAATTTAATTTAATTCTAAGAAACTTTACCTTTGGACATATGCTGGAGAAACCTACAGGAAAAACAATAAACGCAATTTTTGTAGGTATGCCGCCGTTGAAATCTACTGGAAGATAAAATGTGGGCAAACAATCAAACATTTGGTTTATTCTTATAATGACAGAAAACATAGTATAACGAATTCAAAATCAGCAGCCCCGAAAACCCCAATGTTTTAAGTATTAAGCATTTAAAACAGTATTCTGAATTGCTGCCACAAATTTAGCATTTTTGCCTCACTGTGACGCCCGCCGTCTTAAATTTGTACCATTGATTATTAGAATTGAGATCAACAACCCAAAAAATCCCCGTGTACCAGGTTTTTTCGTGAAAAATGCAATCTTGTGCGAAGGGAGTGTTCCAAATGCGTCAACCAATCTAAATGTGAAGTAAGTTTTACACTCAAAATTATGTTTTAACTTCATCAAACACAATTCGTTACAGTATAGGTGTAAGGTATTAATTTTATGTCCGTGCACAAATTGAGTCATAAATCGTTGCAATTTACCCTTCTCCACTGTTGCGTGACGAAAGTGTGCGCGCAGGCGGACATGAATTATCGTCAAAACCAGACTTTAATACTTGAGCTTCCGTAAAGGATTGGACATAATAAAATATTTTTTATACACACATCACATGTCATCTGGGGACGTATTTAACTGCCCCGGCTAAGCCAATTCGATAAATCACATTATTCCGTTCCTCAGGTGCTAATGGTCATTGATTTGATTCGCGCCCATGACTCTCTTCTCGTTTGTGGTACACAAGAATAACAAAACACATGGAAAAAAAATATAAGAAAACAAACTGAACAATAAAACCGAACTGTACAATATATCACTATTTTTGCTGTCCAGAATTTTTTATGGTTTTATGGCTCAATTCGGTTCGTGCGTCTCTTTGCGATCGATGTTTGCTTTTGTCAAGTCGGCTAACTTTCTGCACGTTCGTTTGTTTTTTTGTTTTGTTTTTTACCTGGCCGGTAGGTTTTGTTTCACATGAACGCATGAAATGATTTTGTCAGAAGCCCACAATAAATTAGCAGTAGGGCGTTAATTACTTCGTTGGCAATAATCAGAAGTGGGATGAACTACAACTTTTTTAATGCTTCCAATTTTTTTTGATTTTTTGTTATACTTTTCTTTTGATATGTTCTTCGAGCAAAATTTGGGCAACGGACAGTGGGGAAAATTTCCAAAGCATTATGTCGAATGAGACTGTGGAAAACCGTTAAATTTCCCTAAAATTTTTCCTGTCATTATCCCTTTGCTGAATGCTTCTTCTCGTGTTTCACTTGAACGCAGATGTTTGCATCTTAATGACTTCTAGCTTTTCGGCTGGCTGTTTATCTTTTCTTGGATTGGCTTCCTTTTTTTCACGCTCTTTTTTGCTTCGAGTGATCAAGTGATCAAGTGATCAAATTTCATTTCTTGCTGTGGTTGCTTAAAGGCAGAAAATTTGTTTATTCTGTTGGCAGGTTGTTTTGAATTTTTTTTTTGTGGTGTGAGACGATCAGCTTAAATGGGAACTTAAAGAAGAATGAATTTGCAGGATCAAAAAAATGATCGAGAAAATCTCTACGGAAATTACAAATTGTGTCATGATCAATCGGGAAGCGTTGTGATTCGCCAGATTCTATACTTTGGGGCTGGATTGCTTTTCGCTTGGTGTCAGCATCTTTTAAGAGAAAAGAAAGTTGTCTCTCTTAAGACAATGCGAGCAAAATTTGTGAGAAAAGTGATCTCTTCATGATTTTCTTTTTTTGCAATGATGTGATCGTGCTGGTGCTGTGCTGGGCCCTCTGTGGCCAACTGGCAGGCGGCACTTTGTGGTGGCATTGGTACGGTACATGATTTTTGCAATGGAGTATCACTAAAACGATTACCAAATGTGCTGAGGAGATGTTAGGCCTACTGATCGCGCCAACAATTCATCGATTCTGGGCGATCTTTTTGCATCGAGACAAAACATACGGAAATATCCAGTGGGGAGGTCAACTATTGTTTTTTTTTCGCACACATCACGAGGGAGCGTTTCCTCGCTTTCATGTTTTTGTTTATTTTCAATATCCCCCCTCCCCCCTCCCCTACAAGTATAATTGAGGAAATCAAAAGATCGATGTTCGGCATTAATCTTTGCGCGCTCCACAGATTACCACCGATGCTGTGTTGTGTGTGCCGTGTCATGGTTATGGATAAAAACACACCGCAGCGATCGTTACCAGCTCTCGAATGCCGCGAACTTATACACTTTTGCCCTGGTGAGAAGGTGCATCGTCTTGGTAGAGTGGGTCTGCGGGGTGTTTGAATGGTTGGGGTGGGGAGGGGGAGAGGCTGGGAAGGGAACGATATCGCTTATGTGTAATATTGGATCGGGGTGTTGATGAATTTATCTAGTGTTTACACTCATCACTCGCCCGCTACTTTAGATATCTCCAGGCAGTTGCCCATCACCGTCTGATTAAAGCAGCCATCCGATGGGGCTGGGTGATCAGGTTTGAGTGATTTGTGTAAACATGCGATTTATGGTGTACGACTGAAGTCGTACATATATCGATCAGGCTCCGCCGACATGGTTTTCAGTCGGACATTGGTGTTATGTGTGGGGTGCAGATGCATCATAAGGTGGATAAGGCGGGGGGGAAATGAGAAGATAAAATATAATTAATGATGCGATGATATGCGCTTTTAGGAGTTTCACCTTCCCCGTTGAATTGATCTTGCAACTGATCCAGAGCCGGGCATAATCCCGAAGGAAAAGTGTTGGCCCATTTTAAATGATGATCAGAGGAAGTCTGGCCCATCGGCCTTGTACGCGGAAGCTTAAGAAATTTGTAGCGTACAACGCTCCTGTCTAAATTTAGTTTTTATTATTCTCGATGTAAGTCATAACATCTTCCTGCAGGAAGTCGTGTTCACTTTTGTACTTTTGATGGTGATCGCGGACTGAAATTACTACACGTGTTTTCTCGCGTGTGTTTCGGCACAGTGCCGACAGATACACGACACGGCATGGCACACATAACGACTTATGATCGCATTTCGATCACAAACTTATTTTTACCCTTCTTGTTGTTTTTTTTTCTTTTTTTTTTTTTGTAATTTCACATCCTGATTGATACCAGGCAATCATTATCCGCCTCATTTTGACTGATAGCTTCTAGCTGCTTTTACTTGATTAATTTGCTTTGAGTTCGAGTTCAATTCACAGGCCGTCGACCTAAATTTAATTGAAATCGCAGACTGTGTCGCGCGCTGTTCTCTCTCCCCCTCTCCTCTGCGCCTTTAGATTTGCTCTACGAAATGGGAAAATTGCACTTTTTCTTCGTTTTACAAAATTTTTACTCCTTGCCCCCCCCCTAAAAATTTTTTTGTTGTTCTTGTTTTGTGTCACAAGAAGGCAAAAGACTCGTCCCCGACAGAATGGGGACCGACAGCAGAGGCACAAATCAACAAGAACGCGAAAATTGTGCGATAAAAGCGAGGCCACACAGTTTTTTTTATTTATTTTTATTATTTTTTATTATTTTTCTTATTTTTTTTATTGTTTTACTCCTGTTGTCTGATGCAATGCCATTTCTCAAGTAATTGAAAGGGAAATATAAATAGAAATAAATCGGGGAGTCATTATTGATTCCGTCTAACAATTAAATTAGTCTTTCAGACAGCGCTGGAGAGGGGTGAAGGGGGTGCGAGCGATAGTGCGGCTTGCAATATCACTTGATTCATAAACATTTAACGACAGATTGGGTCAATGCACTTGCAGTTTGCTGTGTGAAAAGAAATTAAATTGGATTGCATTAAATCAATGGAACTGCTGATCTCATTTAACATTTGAACAACTTGCCCTAATTTTCCCCCCGAGGGCTGGATACCTTCTGTTCACCTCTTGCAAAATTGTTTTAATTAATTCAAAAATTATATTTTCCCATTGATTGAAACCACAGGCCAACCAAAACCACAGGCCACCCAATTTTCTGGTTACATTGGTAACTTTTAACCGTCATCTAGAAATTTGAAATTGTGAAATCAAGTATAAAATCAGTGACCCCAAAAACCCTCATATATTAATTTACACGGAAAACTGTTGAGGATATCCGTTCGTCATATTCGTTCCCAGGAATCTTCGCGATCAGCGACCCCAAAAACCCCTTAGTGTTGATATTCAGAGCAATCCTTTCAAGTTTGACTTTTCCGGTAACTGTTTGAGAAATTTCAGTCGTCATATTGGATTTGTCATTTTGAGTATGGAAATTTTGATGACAAATTTGAAATCAGCGACCCCAAACACCCCCTAGTACTACTTGAGGAAGCAGAAAAGTTCATTCAAACCCTGTATGAGACCGAGTGACCCTTGTGGGCCTTGTGAGGTTTTTTTAAGTAACATTTGATAGGACCTCCACCAACAGAATGAGGTGCAAACAAAATGTTTGAGCCACAGCCCTATAAAATTGTATTGTACTCGTCCCCCTTTTATTTGATACCTATATCAAGCGGGCTGTGAAGAAAATTGTAATCCGCCATCTTGGGGCGTCCGCCATATTGGATGTGCACGTGTGCAAAATGTCAAAGCTCCAACTTAATTAGAACTAGTCGAAAAATTATACAACTTGAAGTTTTTTGAGTTACATACCATACATGAGCACCTCAGCAATTCAAGGGATAATTGTTTTGGAGCTGACTGTATGTATGCGATTGTTCAACTCAAATTTGCCGACGGTTCCACCCGACAAGACTCAAACGATTCCACTCAACTTCCCCTGCGATTTGAATTTATACTATTATACAACGCCCGCTCAGGCAGGCTCCCCTCCTCAAAGTACAGTCGGTCAGTTAGTCCAATTAGTATACGGTTTGACTTTCATGCGTGCGAATTGCTCACCACACAGCAGTGCCGGGAAATAATTAATTTCAATTAATTGCGCGTGTGAAAATGGTGTGAAAAGTGCACAAATCGATTCCTTGAATGTGGAACATTTATTTTCCAACAATTTCGGTGTGCTGAGCGACGGGTGTGAATGTGAATCGTAAAAATGAAAATTGAAAATTTCACCGACATCGTCGGATGGCGGTAAGTCCCAGCGCCCAACGATATTTCACTTTTCGAACAGTTAGAGAGTGAAATTTGTTTCCCCTTTGATATGCCGCCCCGCACGGTAATGCAGTGCTGATCCCTGGCTGATGTTTTTCATCATAACTCATCCACCACGCACCACTCACCACTCAAAACTAGTAGAACAGTTTGAATGGTGATTAGGGAAATCTTTTAGCGGATGTTTCGACCCCCGACTGATATCACTGTAGCAGCGGTGGTGTCGCGAAGGTATGTTTCTACTAGAAATGGTATTGCAGTTTTGGTGTCAACTTAAGGGTTCACAGATGTGGGGGGCTGTGGCAAAGGAAATTGTTCTACCGTGGGAGATCAGGAGATTTAATTTTTTTTTTAAACAAATCCCTTGGGACCTTGCGTGGTATCTTACATTCATTTTTTTTCTTTTTAAGCTAGCGATAATTGTTGCCACCTTGCTGCCCTAGTGGGAGGTTATCTATGCAGAGAAAAGGATGTTGCGATTTTTTTTTTCTTCTCAGGCGATTTTCTCAGGGAGTTGCTGATGCTTGCAAATACTTTTAAAATAAATTTTTTGAATTTTTTTAATTATTCAGAAATTGGCCACCTTCATTTGTAAATCTAAAAATTATACTACATCCATGAAATGGCGTCTAGCGCCCCTTTTTCCCCCCAGTATCGTCTACTGGTAGCACTAAGCCAAAGCAAATTAATTAAATCGGTCCAAATAACTCAGTTGCAGTTTTAAAAATTTTATACAGTTACTACTTGAGGTGCCCTGATGAGCATACTAAAAATGTGAGCGATGAGCTAGGGAAGGGGGAAGGGGGGGGGGGGGGGGGATTTGTTTGAATGTCATTTTTTTTTAATTTTTGCTCATATCTCAAAAACCGTTAGGAACACCATTACGATTGCTTTTACGGAAATAAATTAAATAGAATTTGCTACAAATTAGGTCTTATTAATTTTTACTGTAGGATTAATCCTTCACCAGTTACAAGGTGTTGAATTTGATAAAAACAAACTACTAAGTCTTTCCTGAAATCTAATCTCCGCAACAGAATATGAAAAGGACGCAGCTATACAGAGGGGCTCGTATGGCCGGCCGGCTGTTGGCGCAATAAATTTTTGCATCTCATTCTTTTTTATCATATTTTTACCGCCTTCCCCCCTATTGCTCCTAAAATATTGATCCTACAGTAAAAATTAATAGGATCTAATTTGTAGGATATTTTGTGTAGTTAAATTTTGTGAAAGTAATCGTAACGGTATTCCTGAAGGTTTTCGAGATATGAGAAGAAGTGTGTTATAAACGATTTGTCACCTGTTTGCGCAATTATCTAATTTCTTACGGGCATTACCCTTTCACGGGCCATTACCGTTAACGTTAATAATCACCTCATTTCCCGGTCGGTTTTCACACGAAATTCGCATTAAAATCAATTTGTCAAGGTTTTGACCTTTTTGCACCCTCTGAAGTCTAAATGTGAACGTTCTGACCGCTTCATCGCATACCCCATTTCGGTCCGATCTGTTCCTAATATTTTTCTGTTCATGTTGCGCCTATATAAATTTTCTGTTCGGTTTTTGTGCACCATGAAAAGACACAAAAATAATTTAACAAGGACACACGACATGATGAAGGACACAAAAAAATTGGATGGTGGTGCACAATGGAACTACCCGAATATGGTGACGTCCCTGTACCCGTTCTCCAGGGTGTCGAAACATTAACAAAAATCATCCTGCAGGAACGATGAGTAGGTATAGCGTGGCTGTTGGTGTTTTTCGATTTTTCGTACTTTGTAGCCCCATGTGCACCTTAAAAAAAAATATATCGTCATTCCTTAGCTCCTTACAGCCGTTATGGTATCCCGGGGTGAGGGTGTGTCGGAGATAGGGACATTTCCAGGCGTCGTGCTGATATGTGTGTCTCATCGTGATAGAGATCTTCGCATGCTTGTTGTTTTTTTTTTGTCTTCACTTTTCGTTTTACCGTACTAAGAATAAGAATAGTTCGAAAAGGATACTGAAAACAAATTCCTGGAATAATTCCCTTTTACGGTATTTTGGGTGATAAAACGTGTCACCTCAGGTGATAGGCCGAGTGATCAATTGCCTCTCTAGGGCTAGGCCCCTGCAAGAATTCAAGGTACATTCGATTGACTTTTTTTTTTGTTTTTTTTTTTTTTGTATAAATTTTCGGGGTGTGTTGTGAGCATTGGCCGGGATTGACAACTCAATTAATTAATCAGGATCACGAAAATGGACCACTGAAAAAATTTTAGACGTTGTATTTTGGAAATAGCACATTTTTGCCAATCTGGTCTGGCATGCTAGATTTTTGTGAAATTTAGCATTACCAAAAAAAAAAAGTGAATGAGCTAATTTTCACAAATCCTTCGGGACTTGCTCCCGTTTTGCTCTTTCCTAAAAGCTAACCATGTAGATGAGTTGGTGGAATGGGCCGAATAATGTATTCCCCAGAAAGAAGAAGAAAAATGTGCTAAAAAAAAAATAATACAAATAAAAATGGTAGAAAATGAAATCGAACGTCGAGAGAGAGTTTAATTGTGTCCCTTAAGGTCGCCTAGGTGATGGTCTAATCACCTTCGAAAAATTTTTTATAAAGATAGTAGCCGAAGAGGACTGTGAGAAAAGCCATAAAAGGGGAAGACAAAATAAACAAAATAGGGCAGACGAGGATAAGAAAATGAAACCATTAGCCGGTGCGCGGATACTGGGGGAATCAGATGTGACCTGTTGCCCATCGGCAGAGATAAACGGACCCAAGTGAAGAAGGAATGAAGTAATTATCCCCTTTAACGACGGCAACATAAAAAGAACATTTCGACCGGAAAGCGCACCGGTGGCTCAGATTTGCAGGGAATGGCTCTGTTGGATGCTGTGCTGCAGCATCATCAGCGGCATCAGCCAGCGCACCGGACCGATCTCTCTGTTTGTATTGGCTTTGTGTGGTACACGACGGTGGGGACTTGAGAGTTTTGGTGGGATTGCAGCGGACAGGGAGAGTTTCTGTATCTTTTGAATTTTATTTTTATTTTTTTTTCGTGTGTATTTTTTTTTTGGATATTTTTTTGTCCAAACACATGTACCTTCCTGCGCTCTGCTAACTATCGAAAAAGGGGGCTATAAAGGCGATTGTACCGAGAGGTGGAAATGATCCGAAGTGAGGAGGAAAATAGCAGCGCGCCAACAGAGATGTGCCCCGGTGTGTGCCCTGGTGTGTACCCGACGGGGACGAAAAACAGTAAAAAAAAAAAGGTCCCGACTCCTTGACTTTGAAGAATGAGATAAAATTAACTTTGAGCACTTTTTGCCCGGCCGCAGCTCGTCGCTTTTGTATTATTTTCATTTTATTGCGGCACTGTGTCCTCTTTGTATTTTTTTTTTATTTTTTTGTTTCTTGTTTTTTTTTTTTTTTTTTTTGGAAATTTCATTATCGCAACATCTCCTTTCTGGGCACCGAACGCAAACCTGGCCAGAGCCTGAACCTAGACCTGGACCAGAGTCTGACTGGGTCTCATCGGTCGGACCTCCTTTTTTCCCCATTTGCCACTATAGTATAGTTTTCGGGATGCTCTTGTTTGTGCAAACGGTGTTAGCCCTCTTTTTCACACTTGTTGGAAAAAAGTAACACCGACACCGGGGGTACCAGAGAACATCATCATCTCAGCCCGCCATTCGGAATGATGTGCAGTTTAAAGGCAAAGCGCACGGGCAAACCTTTCCAAGAAGTTTTACTTGTTGTCTTAAATTTTTTGTTTTTTTATTTTTTTATTTTTTTTTTCGAAGATGAGCGAGAAATGGGGGGTGAACAGGGGGTGCTGAAAAGCAAAAATGCTCCACAGCAGCAACAGCAGCATTATCATCATCAACTTGGCTCTGTTTCTTTGGCTGTTTTTAAGAAGGAAACAGTGCAAAAGAAGAAGAAAATACACAAAAAAAAATAAAAAAAAAATAAAACAAAAAAAAGGACATGCTCGTTTTGGAAGACGTCTTTATTTCTCTCTTAGCTGCAGCAAAACGGCATCATCTCCCAATGTAATGCACCTACAGCACCCCCCCCCCCCCCCTCCCCTTCCCCGCATTCCACCTCATCGTTGCTGCGTGTGATGGTTTTGTTGTTCTGGTTGGTTTTTGGGGGCAGCACTTCTCTCCTGTCTTTTTAAATGACTTCATAAAATTGATGTGTCCATCTCATCTTGGGGCCATGGGGCTCAAGAAAATTGTGTGTGCGCGCCTTTCAAGAAAACAAACCCATCTAATAATGGGCAGGCGTGCAGTTCAGGGTATGCACGGGCAAGGGGGGGAGGGGGTAGGCGAGACGGGCAAAACAAGGCAAGCCAAGGCAAGGCATGCCGCCGCTGTTGCTGATGTTGCTGCTGCTGCTGCTGCCGAAGGCGACGAAGACGTCCATGATAACTATGAAGAGGACGTCATGGGGCATCTCTTATGTAGCTTGAATGCCCTGCACATGTTTGTCAGTTTTTTAAGCGTGCGTGCCCTCATCTCGGTCTTTTGTTCTTCACCCCCTCCTACCCTACCTTATCCTCTCAATACAATTATTCCTTCCGGTCAGCCAGAAATTCTAACATGGAATTGAGTAATTCTGATAAAGCAATCAAATCTCTCGGCAAATTATGTTTCATACCTTCCCCATCAACCGAAGCAAAATCCCACTTCTGACCTGTTGGTGATGATAAATAAATAAGTAATCTCCGTGTACACGGAAGTACACGGAAGTAAACGAAAAGTATACGGCAGTCATGTAAAATAACAAACCTTCTCACATTCGCAAATCGGCACAAAACAATTCACAATTTGCCCCTTACAAATATTTTCCTTTTACAAAATATCTATAGACTGAAATTTGCCTGTTTGTCTGTTTGTCTGTTTGTACCAATGTGTTGAATCTTTCAATAAGGACGCTCGACTTTTAAATCAAGATCAAAATAGATGTGTGTGAGATATCCACTCCATATTGTGGCATGCGCTGTGTGGCACGTAGCGCCGTCCCGTTGGAATCACATGTCATCGGTATCTATATCATTCAGTTAAGAGCGAATAGACACTGCCAAAAATATATATATATGCCCTCGCCCCTTCTCGGCGCTATAGATAAATGCTTGGAAAATTGGCGGCGACAAGACAAAAGCAAACTTCTGTCCTACACATCGGGCAACTAAATTTCATATGTCAATTTTGTGACAAGTTAAGCACTCAGTTGATCCATGCGCTGAAACTCATTAATTGGCCGCTGCTACAGTGGAGCGGCGGGGAGGTGATTTTGCGATTTAACCGCTTTCACGTGTACGCTATGCACGAGCATATCCGCGATGGCAATCGTCTAGGAATGGTTTGGGCCGGTTGGGGCAGGGGCCCTCCGCGTGCAAGCGCGCACCAACTGAAAATCATAATGACAGCCGATGAATTTATCCGCAAATGAATTTGCATTATAAATCAGGAACGTTGTGACACCACGTGTAATTTATTTTTGAATTTGTTCCTTTACGGCGGCGGCGGCAGCGCGCGCTCACAGCCCAGCCGTGCGATCCGATGCACGCAGACCTCGCCGCGGACCAACCTCACCCGTGGTCGTGATTTTCACCTATATACCATATACCTACCTAAACCTGGGGCTGGGGCTTGGTCGCAACACACAAGTTTTCTTTTCTAGGCTCTAGGCCCGTGCGAGGATTTCCTTGGGTGTTGTATTTTGGGCCCTGCTGAAACCTATTACTTGTGTGGGGGCCCTCCACCCCTCCACCCCTCCACCCCTCCCTTGCCCGATTTAAATGAGTTGTGGCGTTGCATTTGATTAAGTCATAAGCCCACGTCCCGTCCGTGGGGCATACTCACCTGAACTTTGTTTCACTTGATGAATTTTCCGCTTCAATCAGGCAGGCGATCTTAATTACGTGACGGGCACTCTCTGTTTTGTTTTTGTCGTCCAGGGCGCGAGTGCCGGGGCTTTGCCGCAAAGTTCCAATGCCTGCCGTAATTAAACACAGGAAAGGCAGGTTAGTTTGGGAGGGAAAAAAATATGAAAAAAAAAAAAAATTAAATTAAATAAGAGACAGACGAGATATTGGCCATCACTTCCTCGTTTCGGGGCGTGCATATATAGCGCTGGCTAAGAGGCTGCGGTGCACCCCGAAATTTCTGTCCACCGATCGATTGCCCTTCTTATCAGTCGGAAGATCTGTGTGAAATGGTCCGCAGCTAATGGAAATCTCCTTTCCTCCCCGTTGTCTTCCATTTAATTAAAAATAATTAATTTTTGTTATTCGCGAACAATTTTATTGAGTTTCTGGCAGTGTGGTATATCTGTGCATACCTAGGGCCCCCAGCTTCGGTCATCTGTGACTACAGGGGGACAGGATGCATTTTTTTCGTTTTTAAAATTTTTTTTTTGTTTAATTTTTTTTTTTGGTTGGAACTGTTTTTCCTTTTCCTCTCTTGTGAATCCGAAGAATAGCCGGCCTTCCTTCCGTTTGAAGTGAATTAATTTAAGTGGTCGGACCAGTGGTCCTCAGACGAACCGTTTCTGATTGTGACGATACTTAGGAAACGTTTAATATGACGCAGTTTGGGGCCCCTGCGCATTATGAGTATCTTCTGGCGGATGTCGACTGTTTTATTGTTGAGTCTTATTGTCCAATGACTTGCTCCAATCCATGCCACTAATTAGGCCGTTGTATGTCTCAAGACTTGAAAGTACTTTTCGTTTTTTGAGACGATTTAAGATAACAAACATTTTTGACTTTTCGATCCAGGGGAATTGGGGGGGGGGGGGGCGGACGAGGATAAACGGGCATTTAATCTAATGGACAAATAGCCTACTCCCACATACTTATAAAAAAATCCAACCGTCGGGCCGTCATCTAGAAATTCCAAATTATGAAAGCAGATATAAAATCAGTGACCCCAAAAACCCCTAAGTAAGGTGTAATTAATCTAAGATAAGAAGTATATTGTCTTGGCCTACTCCTGATCCTCAAAATAAAACGACGAGTTAAAGAAAAAACACCCAAGTCGTTCACCTTAGTCAGTCTAGAAAGAGAGTAGTCGTAAAGCTTCATATTCTTTTTGCGGTAGAAAGACGTACACGTGCACTTACTAACATTAAGTGGAAGACAATTAGTAGAACACAATTTATGTAAGGCGTCTCAGTCGAAGTTTAAAGCATCACATTCACGATCGCAAAGAATTCTCGATTGGGAAGGGATAAATAATAAGTCATTAATAAAAATAATAAATAAATAACCGTCCAAGGTGGCTACCTTGTGGTACACCAGATATTTTGTCAATTGACTGTGAGAGTGCACTTAACACACACACCAAGACGTTGGGTAATAGTAAAATAGACAACTTGCAAAATACGGTGATTAATCCTATCAAAAGCCTTGCTGAATTCTGTGAAAATGCAGTCAAAAATATTCATAATGAGAAACTCAAATTCCTGCCAAATCGCGCGCCCACTTAATTGAGGAAGAATATATTTCCACACCAGCCCCAGACAAATGCACGCCATCCAAGTTCAAGGGGTATCTGACCTGAGTACTTTATATACCTAAAAATTCTTTTCACCTATTTTGCATGCCGCACCGCACCTTTTTTCATTTTATTTAATTTCATTTTTTTTTAATCATTTTCGAGCGCATGGGGTGCCATTTGGAAATGGACAGAAGAATCGGTGAACCCTTTTCAGTTTAATTAACTCTTTCAGTCAGTTTCCTTTTGCAGAAAGTTTTACTGCCATTGGGTCAACAAAGCACTTAATTATTTCATTTTTCGTTTTTTTCACCCTGCTCTGACTGTTCGCACCGTTGCGCTACCTCCCCTAAATATGGCAATATGAAAGATGATCGTCAGCGGTACGATGTAGAATTATTTTTGATTTATTGATGGCTACTTTCCTGACGTTATTTAATTTCAGAAAAGTTCAAAAAGCGAACAAGTCCCAAAGGACTCTGGAGGTAGCGGGTCACATTTCCCAATCCGCATTTCCAAACGTTTATATTTCCCCACTTCCCTGAATTTCCCAATTATTTTTATTTCCACTGCCTTTACTTCCTAATAATAACAGAATAACAGTTGTTTCAATTTTTACGGCTCTATTTGACATTGTCACATTTTCACCGCCCAAACAAAAGCTTTACTGACTGAAATTTTCCTTTCACAAAATTTTTACTGCCTGAAATTTGCCTTTTACAAAATTTCTACTGACTGCAAATTTCAGTTCAAACTAAATATTTGGCAAGATCGAGCAGGACAGCGTGGAATATAGCAAAAAATCAAATCCCGTAGTACCCATAAGCCGTCAGATTTATGTCACCAAAATCCCGGTAATATTCCCAAAAAAAAAAAAACCAAAGAAAAGGAAGACCGACAAAATTTCAATGATCCCCCGTGATCCCATTGAAGAAGGAAGCATTTAGCCGTCTTTAGGTGATTTGTTCGTGTCGTAGGTATGTTGTAAATTTTCACATTTCCAATTCAGTGAGGAGTGGTCAGACTGTCAGGTATCCGTGGCTTATCCATCCTAGCCAGGCCCAACAATGGTGGCAGGTTGTCCACCAGTGTGGAGATAAAGGTCAGAGTGTAATCCGGTACTGATATATCCCTGCACGCCTCTTGTCATTATCATTGCTATTATCCTTGTCCCGCTAATGAGTGTCAGGAGGGTTTTTCTTGATCTTCTGCTTCTTCTTCTCTTTTTTTTTTTACCGAAAAGAAAGATGGGAAAAATGTGGAAAAAAAAATTTACACCATAGGACATGAGAAATGTAACAAATTTTGAGAAAATTCTGATGGAACCTGTTCGGTGAGGGAAAATTATTGGACACGTTGGGCATACGTGGCGACACACCTTAAATGTTTTACCTTTTCTAGAGACTTAGTCGTTTTTAGCTGTGTGGAGGTTTTTTTTTTTGTTTTTTGTATTTCTTCGTTATGTCTGTTGTTGTCCTATTGGGGCCACTCGCCACTGCCCTTTTTAGCGTCGTGCTCCGTTTATTCTTCCTACTTATCCCTCTCATGCTGGAGCCAAGCCAATGATCAGTTAATTTTTTATTCAAGACAACGACAACCGTCACACAGGTAGTGAAGTTGACGTTGTGTGGTTTTCTGCCTTGTTTTGTCTTATAATTGTGATGGCAACATTTCGATCGGTCAGACATCTTCATCCGCCAAGTAGACAAGCCTTGCCGCGACCGCGAGCCACCGCGGAGGCTCATCCTCTCCTCGATGCCCTGATGTGGTGCTTCCCCTAAAACCCACAAAAAGAAGATTGCATTTTATTCTGGTGGACGGCCACTGTCTTACAAGGCGGCCGGCGGCAGAAGAAGAGCCCCAGCGCAGGCAGCACCAGTGCGCACACCGTTGAGTTCCTGGTGGTGTACACCTTGTCCCACCGGCCCGATCCGTGCCTGGGAAATGTCTACCTTCATGATGAAGATAAGTCGGCGATCATTCCAATTCTCCTTTAATAACTTTATACAAGCCGACAGATTTAAAGACCTTTCGGTCGTTTTGGGTGCTGTTGTTGCGATGTTGCTGCTGCTGCCCGACCGTGCATGTGTGCTGTGTATCTTTGTATCTTGGAATTTTTTTTTCTGTTCGATTTTTGTAGTTGTTGTTTTGTTTTGTTTTGTTGTTGTGTTATTTTTTTACCTCTTCATTTCTTTTCCTTTTGTAATGCCCTCGGTCTCCGCTTGTCGATCTCTCCGGCCGTTGTTAGTGCCGCACTGCCTGCCACTTTATCCCGCATACCTGGTTGATGTATTCATCACCTGCACACCTAACTATTCATTATCGTGTTTTGTGTGATGAATTTCTTAATTTTCCCCCGGACAAGCAGACCCAAAGAAGTTTTCGGCTCTTTTGCTTTTTTTTTTTTTTGCTTTTTAGTGGAACAACAAAATCGAGATGAGATTTTTGCTGATCGACTTAAATTTTTACCTTCTTAACACAAAAAAAAAATAAATGAAATAAAATAAAATAAAAATTTCGTTTGAGATGCGCATGGGGTGATGGTGGTGCTTTGTTGGTACCTCCTGCTCTTCCAGCGATTGGTTGAACGAACACATCGTCGGGTCGTCGGCTTTGGATTCATTTTGCTCACATCTCTGACCATCCATCGTCTTTTGCGAGCGCCCGTGGTAGTTTTAAATTTTTTATTTTTTTCACGTTTTTTTTTTTAAGTACCAGGTACCCCCTATACGCATCTTGTGGTCAATTTTAATTATCTTCTCTGCTTGTAATTCAGCCGATTAGTATTTCGGGGGTCCTGGTCATTTTTCTTTTCTTCCTTATTATTTTTTTTTTTTGGTTTTTGGTTTTTTGGTGAATTTTGAAGTTTTACGAATTACGTGCTACGTGCTAAAATTTGCACAAAATTACTTTAAATTGAGGTTTACACGACGCTCACGAAAAAAACGCTTGGCAGCCCTGCAACCCATTTCTACTTGATATAATAATTTTTTTTATTTTTCGTAATTTTTCTGAGGAACTTTTCCAAGGGGAAATTGCGGTATGCAAAATTCACGAAAAAAAGGGGAAGGGATTTGCTGACACATACATATAAACGTGCTCTTCCTGAAGACAGTTATAATATTTTTAATTTTTTTTTTTCCCCTTTTTGAGGTTTTCCTTATTTTCCGAACTTTCAAAAATTTCATATTGGGGGGTTTCACGATATTAGGCCAGTTAAAGGAACTGTTTAGACCCACGGGGTCTTGGAATGGAAGTAATTGATTTTAGGGTACCAGCAATTTTTTTTTGTTTTTTTTGAGCAAAAAAAAATCAGTCAATTTTGGATTTCGTTTCGTCGAAAAAAAAATAAAACAATAATCAAAAAAAAAAAATATTTGACGGAAGGCATACAGTGTGAGGTCAGAAAAAAAGTGCAAATACCCAAAAGAAAATAATAAAAACCACTCGAAAGTTTTGAGTTAAATTGTTAAGGCAGCAAAAATAACAAATTTAGCTCCTTTGCGCGCCGGCGATTGTGATGAGGAGCGAAAAGTCAAAGAATGGAAGTGGAGTGAGTGCCCCGCCATAAACGAAACGAGCCACGGCCCAAGACGATAAGAATCTGACGAGAGGGCCCCTTCGAGAAAGGGAGATTGTCAATTTTAGGCCTTTCCAGATTTTATGAAGACATTAAAAGTCGGAGATGATGGTAAAAAAAAAGGGTTCACTGTAAGATGCAGTGAGGACGGTTCTTAACGCGGCGGTAGGGTAGGGGATGGGTGGGGAGGGGAGAGTAGGGCATGATGCAAAGGAACAACAAGACCGCATTTTCCTGTTATCAATTCATTTTTTATTTATTTTCTTCCACTCCTAAATGACTCGGAGCAATTAGTGTTTTCTGCATATCCCTTGGACCTCTGCAGCTCAATTTATGGCACCGTCATCATAACGTCGTGTTTTGCCGTGTGTTCTTTAGCTCTTTGCGTTTGTTGGATGCCCTGACTATATATGCACACGTTTTTTTATTTTTTTTTATTTATTTTTTTATTATTTTATTTTGCGTTAATTAGAATGGTTCGCAACATACTCTGGTTGTTGTGTATGATGTTGGCTGACGGAACTTGGTTGCAGGTGATGAAAACGCACAAAAAAGGAAAATTTTGTTTTTTTTTTCACGGGGCTGATGCTGTGCTACTGTCTGCGAAACGGGAATAAAATTGGAATTATTGCCTCCTCAGGTTTTGTGGAGTAGCAGCAGCCAACAAAATTTGTTGTTTTTTCCCATTTCGACCCAGAAGATAATTAAAGTGGCCGGTTAACCAACTAACACGACTGTAGTGTATGCCCAACTTTTACAATTCATTTTCTACTTCATGAACAATGAGTCGGTGAGGTGTAAAAATTTTCTGACTAATCTATATTATAATTAAAATATATAAATCCCACGAGTACAGTTCGGGAGTTAATGTTAAATTTACACCAAAGATCAGTAGGTATCCGCAGCTCGCATACTATCTACTAAGCTCCCCCTTAGCTACACAGCCCTCGGCGTATATGCTGTTTACACCTTGGCGGCGTGAGAGGAGTGCCAGGCTTCTTGCAATCAAAATTTGTTATAATAATGTTATATGTGTTATAATAATGTTGTTGACGTGTATAAGTCCGGCCATAATGCAATATAGTATGTCGTTCAAAATCCAATATGGCGGACGCCCCAAAATAGCAGATTACCATTTTCTTTACAGCCACTTTGATATGGGTATCAAATGAAAGGGTTTGACGATAGAAGGTGATTAGCTATGTGGTGTCGTTAAAATTAAAACGTAAATTACAAAATGAACTACTACACTCAACGAGAACGTTAAGGTGTGAATGGGGCAGTCCCAAAAACCCCCACATACCAATTTTCTTGAAAATCTGAGCAAGTTTAGTATTTTTGGTTTTGTAGTTGTTATATTTTCGCTACATTGAAGCTGCCATCGTTAATTTTCATAAATTGAGTGCAATTTTCGGAATCAGTGACTACAAAAACCCCCATGTGTTGATTTTCATGAAAATTTTTTGTTCGGCATGGAAATAAGAAAAATAAACACCAAATGTATCAAAAAAGTAAATGAGACAAAAAACGACGACACACGCTAGCTTGCACAAGGGTAGAAGAATAGAAGAAAAAATCAAATTCAATGGAAAAATGATAAAAAAGAAAAAAAAAACAGAAGAAGGGAAATACGGTGCACCGCACACTGCAGGCAAGATGACAGTAGGAGTATACGAAAGAGGAAAAACCTGCCTATTGACGACGTACCCAATCTATTCGATGAAGACATTATTTATGGCACCCTGAAAGATGGCCAGCGGAATACCGACACCGAACAGAAATTCTTGCGGAGGAGAAACCGAGGCAAGACAAGAAAAAAATGAACCGAAGAACGATATGAAGGTGAAACAGCGGAAGCTGATGTGTCTGACGGTGTGCTGAAGATGCTGCTGCACCATCGTCGTCTCGAGGAGCATTATAATGAAAAATTCTCGAAAATGTGGAAAAATCACAAATTATCGACATGTGTACCTGTTGATGCTCGAAAACGGCCCTAAAAACACATTGTAACTTGATCCATAAAAAAATATAAAAAAAAGAATAATTCCCTTTTTTTTTCTCTTTTTTTTTTTGTTGCACAATCAAACAGGCGCGTCAGGTCGCCTCGAACAGGGCACTGCCTACGACAAGCGGCCTACTGTACGTTTTGTTTGGATGGGGCGCACTAACGACACCGATCCGGTGCAAGTGGCCGATCTGTTTGCTTTTGATGGCATCCGACTGTTTAGGGAAGAAGTTAATTTCTATCACAAATAGAACGTCCCAATCAAGGCGTGGAATTTGTTTGTGTTTACGTTTCTTGCGCTAATCAAATATTGAAACTAATTCGGAAGTCTTGAGACGTTTTCATGGCTCATTGAGTCCAACCGATCGTGCTGTTTGAATCTTTGTATCAATCCATCTCAACACTAATATATAAAAATAAATAAAAATGTTTAACTGAAATTAGATGAGCCCACGCGTCATACGATCCCCAACAATATTTCCCTGAAAACAGTCTGGCGATCATTTCGATCGTTGCAATCGTTCGGATCTCGCAATATTCTGGCGCCGCTGTCAACACTACTGGCGAAAAGACTAAAACGACAGGGCAAACAAATAAAACGCTTAATGAGCACCAGCGGAGATGGTGTTTCTCATCATACACACTTTAGTGCACATTCCAGCCGTAGGGTACTCGGGGGACCATTGCAAGCAAGAAATTGTTAGCAAGATCGCTACGTAGCCCAGGGGTAGGGTAGGCTAGGACAGATCTAGCAAGCAACTGTGCGATGGACGTGTTGATGTTCAGTTCGGTGTCGCGCTAAAAATAACATACCCCGATCACATCATAAGTGCTGATCGCTATGACACACGATGGCATGGCCATCTCTTCGGAAAACTAGTGCTACAAAATATTGCTGGCAAAATGAAATGACACTCAACGCCAATTATACCCAACTCACTCATTTTCCTTTTTACCCAGTTCACATCAGCCACGATCACTAGTACAATCCTCGTCAAACTCAATTTTTCACTAAAGGAAACCGATAAAATAGCGCAAGCAAAGAAATTAATTAAAATTTCATTGTCTCCCAACAAATCTGTGGACAGGGGGAATTGAAAATAAATTTATCGCCCTGGCGGGGGTATAAAATTCAATTTTTATGGATAACGGATGCTTCGATGATTTCAACGATCACTGACCACTGATTGGACTGTTAAAAAACAATTTAGACCTCCAACTTGGCATGGGGGACTAAAAACCACTAGACGATTCAAACTTCATGTTCGCTAGCCTAGACAAGGCCATCGATGGCTATCCTTTTTGCTTACTGGTATGATCAAATTAAAAAAACGATCAAAACGGTTTCAAAATTTCATCATCAAAACGTTTCGAGAACTTCCACTGGTGTTAAAAGTATAAAATTTCGTGGACAAGCCAACAATGCGCCACATTTGAAGACAACGATCCCAAAAACACCAAAATCCTTTTATGGCTGAAGCGATTCCTGCCATACCCGGCCATCTTTCTCTATATTATTCAAACTAGCTGAGTTATTCGACCTTACCCGGGGTTTTCTGCACTTGTAAATTAAAATTGTTAAATGGTATAATGTATAAATTTGCTTCATGCGTGGGGACGTTTCTTTTCATTGCTCCCGCAGGAACCCAAAATATTTCTGGGGTAAAAAAAACCGACAAAGTACTCTGTGTACCTTCCAGCAAAAGTCCAGTCGAAATCGGTTCAGTCGTTCCCGGATTTTGGTATCGCGTAAATAAACATATACATATATAAGCTTTAGACAAACCCAGTTGTTTCGAAACCGCAGGCCTTAAAAGCCCAATTTTGTGGTTACATTACATTGGTAGCTTGTAGCCGTCATCTAGAAATTCGAAATTATTAAAGCAGATACGAGTATAAAATCAGCAACCCCAAAAACCCCTTTAAGTAACAAACATCCAAACTTTCGCATTTATAATATTAGTAAGATGACGACCCGTTCAAACTACGTTATAATATTATCCAAAAGGGAGGGGGGTGTATCGTCTATTGCTCCTGTTAGTCCAACTACATATACATAGATTCCCGTGGTTTTTCAGATTTTATTCTTCCAAATATTCCCCATTGTCCTCTACCTCTTTTGCGTTTTCCTTAATGCAAACAGCAAAAAAAACGACAAAAAAGAAAAGAAAAGGACAACCACAGAATGAAAAAAGTCGAAAAAAAGTCTGCTCAATATTTTTCAGTCAGTGATTGCCTTCTTTACACTTAATTACCTCAAATTATCTGCACGGATTAATTTTCAGTGTATTCTTTCAGCAGAGTGATCAGAATTGCACAACCTACCCGTTTACGTTGCTGAAATTTTTGTACTTAGTAGCCACAAAAATAAAATAAAAAAAATAAATAAAAATTAAAAAAATGACAAAATGGAAATAAAAGAAACTTGTGGTGGCGACAAAGTGAGATAAAAAAAATATGGACAAAATAATTGCATTCAATTTAACACGATCAGGGCGTAGGATGAATTTTTGTCTTGTTTTTGGGCACACAGTAGGTACAGTAGTGGTGGAAATTTTATTTATTTTTAAGCCATAATAGGAATTTTGGTTGTTTTTTTGTGTCGGCTTATCCAACTAGCGAAAACGTGAAAACCTTCCCCAGGAAGGGCGAAGGAAATGGCTTTGGGACTTTAGAATATTTTTATCAGAATAGGAAATGGCGGGGGAGAGAGAGAGAAGAAAATATTCCGTCTAATAAAATACATATCTTCCTTAGAAGGCCTTCTCTCTGCGGATATGCCTGTAAAAAAACGGAAATGGACTGTAATACGAAAAGGAAGGCCTTGGTCCCTCCTAAGAAGGCCTTCAACAGGCATGATAGAAGCCTTCCAATTGCTACTGTGTCCTTTATGGGTAATTACACAAACACCTAAAGCCTTCCATCTAATTGCAGTAGTACCTTCCATGGAAGGCCTTCTCTGTGTTCTTTTGAGAAAATAGGATTTTTAATTTTTATTTTGGAATTTATATTCCCTGCTATTGAAGAGCCTACCGGATGGAAATTTCGTGCAGATTGTACCTGCGGGTAGGTCTGTTATGAAGACCTGCAGGGAGGCACTTTGTGCTGCAGGACAAGTTATTTTTTTTTTTTTTATATCTTTGAATCTGGCAGAATCTGTCCCCTTTTGTCATATTGCCCCCTTGGAAAAGGGTTGAGAGTGGCATGCAATCGTGTCACAATGAATGCAACCAGCATGGTGATCGGGTCTCATAAGCAAAGTGGTGCAACAGCCGGATCCTTCTCGATTTTCAGAGATGCAGGTAGGGAATTGATTCACATCATGGTGAAATGCACATCTGGTGGTGGTGTATTGTTCCCTCGCTAGGGGAGGTACTGCAAATTAAGATTGCATGAAGCGGTCCACCGGGGAAAAGACATTGTTCCTCGTGCGTTAGGGCAGATTACCTGGATAGTCATCAAAACTGTAATTACACTCCCTATGAGGGGCCAATTTTCAAAAAAAATAAAATAAAAAAATATCGAACCCGTAGGATGACCGAAAGGAGGAAACCGAAAAGGCCTCCAGCTCAATTTTCTCCCGTAAATGGACTGACACGGTGGAATTAACTGGTCAAGCCAAACATAAAATAAGTCATCATCATTTTCTTCGTTAACAACTCTCGGCTCTTGTTCGCTTTTTCCACTTGTTGTTTTTTTGTTTCCCTTATAAAATTTTTTTTTTTTATTTTCTTTTAAATGCCGCGCGGCGCAACTCTCGTCGGTGGTTTTTATTTTGTGTCCGTCCAGGCGGGCTTTGCCTCTTAAATTGGTGCCCATTCGTATGGTTGGCACACCACCATAATTCTAATGGCCCCGGTGGTGCCTGAAATGTAAAAAGGCGAAAAGAGGAGAGTATAGGCCATAGGGCTTACAGCCAAGGGCTGGCGGATCAGTGGCAGGCCTCAAGCCGGACTTGAGAGAAGAGAATTATTTTGGTCATTTTTGTGTGGGGCCGTGGCGGCGGTCGCACGACACAATCCCCGTCCTACACACAGAAAGAGTAAAAACATTTGCCATGAGTTCCATTTCACAGGAATTTTCGAGTGTCTGTCCAAAAACAGGATTTTCAAATATAAAAGTCGCCGGGTTTTCAGTTCAGGCATCCGTGTGCCGCCGCCTCGCCTGCCTGCCAACCTGCCAGCCTGGTGGTACTGCGGCTGCTGATTCTTAGTACGATTCTGCTGCGTATGCACCAAAGACGGCACAAACGGTCGACAACGACAACGCCAACGACGACGACGACGACGACGACGACGAGGGCGCAACATGACTCCAAGAATGAGATGACGACGCGACCACTTATTTAAGTTTTTTGATCACCGCCACCCCGAGCCCCGGACTGAGTGGTATTAATGGTGTCTCAATCTTGGCCTTTACATTCCCATTCCGCCGCCGCCCGACCGAGCTTGAGCCCGAGAGCTGGCTCTTCCCGGGGCCCGTTTAATCCCCTCCCCACCCCGCTCAGACTGTGATTTCTCGCAGCTACTAGAAGTCGAGAAGAGTGTCGGTTCCAAGATGTAGCCACAGTTCCAGGAAAACAAAAATGTTTTTTTTTGTTTTCTTTTCCCCCATCGTTTTTAGCTTCTTTCCGTATGTCCAGAATTCATTAAGATCGGCTAAGGTTAGGGCCGATATAGGGAATGAGGAGACCGGACCAGGTCTGGGGACTATTTGGGTAAAGTGTTTTGGCGATATGGTAACTGGTGACTGGTGGCCATCACCAGTGTCCTCCTATAAAAGGTAATTGAGAAATTGAATTCACCCCAAAAAAGTGATTTTGCATTATTTGCTTTAGCAAAAGAAATCCTACAAAAGAACATACTAAATTCAAACACACTCCCACGCAACTTAATCTAATAAACTTTCACAAGTTTATGGTTTGTATCCCTGATAAGCTTTACATCAAATATTCTTTAGCTTTAGCGAAAGCTTTTTTAATTCGTACCCGACCAAACTTATTTCAAACACAAACCAGGCAAAACGTTTTGCCCAATTTCCCAGGAGTTTTAAAATTATTTCACAAACAAATTTTTAAGGACCTGCCCCCTCCTAAACACTTTTCTAAAAGCTTGCGATGTTTTCCGAATAGGTAGCCAGACACAAAAAAATTAGACGCCGTATTTTGGAAATAGCGAAATTTTCTCTGCTGCCCTCTTCACATTGGTCCATATTTGCTGCTGGGAATTGAAAAATCCTTCGGGGCTTGTTGCTTTCTTGCACTTTTCTAAAAGCTTGCGATGTTATCTGAATAGGTGGCCAGACACACAAAAATTAGACGCCGTATTTTGGAAATAGCGAAATTTTCTCTGCTGCCCTCTTCACATTGGTCCATATTTGCTGCTGGGAATTGAAAAATCCTTCGGGGCTTGTTGCTTTCTTGCACTTTTCTAAAAGCTTGCGATGTTTTCTAAATAGGTAGCCAGACACAAAAAAATTAGACGCCGTATTTTGGAAATAGCGAAAATTTCTCTGCTGCCCTCTTCACATTGGTCCATATTTGCTGCTGGGGATTGAAAAATCCTTCGGGGCTTGTTGCTTTCTTGCACTTTTCTAAAAGCTTGCGATGTTTTCTAAATAGGTAGCCAGACACAAAAAAATTAGACGCCGTATTTTGGAAATAGCGAAATTTTCTCTGCTGCCCTCTTCACATTGGTCCATATTTGCTGCTGGGAATTGAAAAATCCTTCGGGGCTTGTTGCTTTCTTGCACTTTTCTAAAAGCTTGCGATGTTTTCTAAATAGGTAGCCAGACACAAAAAAATTAGACGCCGTATTTTGGAAATAGCGAAATTTTCTCTGCTGCCCTCTTCACATTGATCCATATTTGCTGCTGGGAATTGAAAAATCCTTCGGGGCTTGTTGCTTTCTTGCACTTTTCTAAAAGCTTGCGATGTTTTCTGAATAGGTAGCCAGACACAAAAAAATTAGACGCCGTATTTTGGAAATAGCGAAATTTTCTCTGCTGCCCTCTTCACATTGGTCCATATTTGCTGCTGGGGATTGAAAAATCCTTCGGGGCTTGTTGCTTTCTTGCACTTTTCTAAAAGCTTGCGATGTTTTCTAAATAGGTAGCCAGACACAAAAAAATTAGACGCCGTATTTTGGAAATAGCGAAATTTTCTCTGCTGCCCTCTTCACATTGGTCCATATTTGCTGCTGGGAATTGAAAAATCCTTCGGGGCTTGTTGCTTTCTTGCACTTTTCTAAAAGCTTGCGATGTTTTCTGAATAGGTAGCCAGACACAAAAAAATTAGACGCCGTATTTTGGAAATAGCGAAATTTTCTCTGCTGCCCTCTTCACATTGGTCCATATTTGCTGCTGGGGATTGAAAAATCCTTCGGGGCTTGTTGCTTTCTTGCACTTTTCTAAAAGCTTGCGATGTTTTCTAAATAGGTAGCCAGACACAAAAAAATTAGACGCCGTATTTTGGAAATAGCGAAATTTTCTCTGCTGCCCTCTTCACATTGGTCCATATTTGCTGCTGGGAATTGAAAAATCCTTCGGGGCTTGTTGCTTTCTTGCACTTTTCTAAAAGCTTGCGATGTTTTCTAAATAGGTAGCCAGACACAAAAAAATTAGTCGCCGTATATTGGAAATTGCGAAATTTTCTCTGCTGCCCTCTTCGCATTGGTCCATATTTGCTGCTGGGAATTGAAAAATCCTTCGGGGTTTGTTGCTTTCTTGCACTTTTCTAAAAGCTTGCGATGTTTTCTGAATAGGTGGCCAGACACACAAAAATTAGACGTAGTGCTCTGCCCAATTTTGCTTGAATGTTGCAAGGTGATGCGAATCCTTGTTTGTGTGCAGCTGTGGGGTTTGAAGGGTTTTTGGTTAATTAAAAATTACAGTTTCCGAAAAAAGAGAATTTATTTCGTCCATAAATTACCCTATTTGAATTACCATTGCACATTAAATGTTTGTTGTTTTTTTTTTTTACTTTTGATTAGTAAGGGTGATGTATTGGTGGGCACATAGGGAATTAGTTCGGGGAGAGGGGAGACATCCATCAAACGCGGTTTCACAAGTTTTCTGCTATAATTTACTGCAAGTTATTTTTGTATTTACTTTTTGTTTTTGTTTTTTATTTCTATCTATTTTGTTTAGGTATATTTCATGTTTCCCCCACAGTCATCGGCCTACCTAAAATACAATGTTTATCTTATGCTGTAGTTTTTTTTTCCATTTTCACCTAAATGTGGTTTTATTTACACACGTTGGCACTAACAGTTATCTTTAATAAATTTGTCTATACAAACAGTAACTCTATATCTAAATATTTCGTATGACATCTTGTCGTTTTTTTAAATTTCTTTGATTTTACTTCTAAACGTCGCACGTTTTTCCTTTTCTACTTTTTTTTATCCAGTCAGTGGACGCTAAAAAATAAATGCATTATCTTCCCTCATGTACGAGACACATACAGCAACGAAATACATGCTCCAGTTTTTTTCTATTTTTGTCTTGTTTTTTCCCCCTTATTGTGTACTTAACATCGACTACAAGTAAATTGGCTGCCATTCACTGTTTTGTGCTACATCTCCTTTGATTGTTAGTTAAGTGAAACAGTTAAGTACGTTAACTACAACCTAACCTATAATTGTTTAAAGTTTCATTCGTTTGTTTCCAACGCCGGCATTATATTGCCAGCCTTACACCCCTTCATTTTATGATATACGAATAAAATCTATAGAGGCAAAGACCATAGAAGATACATTCATCGAAAACATCGAAAAAACATCGAAACGTAGAATTTATCTTCTATAACATTTATTAGTCGCCTTGGGCATACAAAGTTTTATGCATTTCGTTAAGTTTACTATTTTTGTGTTTTGTCTTTTTCGGCAGTACGAGAGAGAGAGAGGGAGAGATAGATAGAAAGAGAGAAATGCAGCTTATTAGCTTATTTTTTCGTTAATATAACAAAAAATGCCAAAAAGGTGGGATGTATTTTTGCACACAACTTGATATGATTTTTTTGTTTTTTTTTTTTTCCGTTAGGGGGTGCTGTGTGGTTGATATGAATGCATTTTTTTTTTTTTTTGATACTGTTGACATTAAACAGCGATCGTATAGTCGCTACCTGAATTTTTACCGTATTTCCCAGGGGCTAATGTGCTACCGACATTCTTGTCCTGCCGTATAAGACTGAGGAGATTGTGCGCCTTGTCATTGTCACTAAAGGCTGATGGTGGACTAACGTTGGCAACATTCGCATAACCGATGGCACTGTTCAGTTTATCAGTTTGCACTGATGCGGTGTCAATGGTTTTATTTGATGGAATTGTAACTTCACCTTGATCATGTCCAACTCCACCACTTCCACCACTCTTCACAGACCCACCACCTCCTCCCTTCCCGATGTGTGAGTATTTGGAACGTAAGTATATGTCGGTGCCTAGTTTTAGGGTATCGGCATTGCATAACGTCTCCATAGTCCTATAGTCGTAGTTCTTAGAACCGCTGCTTATATACTCCGGCTGGATGCCAAGCAAATTTAACGGTTCTATCCCGTTATATTGTGACTCGTGCAAACGATGCTGATACCGATCTGAGTATGATGAATTTGTGCAACTCACCGAACTGTTGAGCGGTATGGGATTGACGAGTGCGGTCGTAGCGGTCGCATTGGACACCATATGTCGACTTTTTCGACGTGGTGTAATTGTGAGAAAGTCACCATAGCTTTTGTTGAGACTCGAGCTGTTCTGGTGCATTTCGATCATTTTTAGTGTCGGACCGTTGAGAAGGAAATTCTTTATGGGTTTCGCACTAGCCATAACCGTTGCCAATTTTTGGCTATTGGTACTATTTATTCGTGTCAGTGAGGCCAGTGAGGATGAGGCCGAAGATCCTGACACCGCCACAATTCCAACAGGGGGCGATTGTGATAATGATGATGTACCAGAGACCGGTATTGGTCCATACTTATGATTAAGATTTTGATAGGAGCTATTTTTTAATATTTCGACATATGAATTCGATTGGGAAGTATGGGTGGAAGATAGTTTGGATTCAAATTGATCGCCTTTTGTGACTGCTGCTGATGGTGATGTTGCACCTGATGGTGGTGATGATGATGATGTAACTTTAGACTGTTGCTGTTGTTGCTGTTGTTGTTGTTGCTGCTGCTGCTGATGTTGTTGGTGCTGTTTTGGCGGCGGATCAAAGTCTCTGTAGTTGATGACGGGCATGTCCACGGGGTGATTTCCGATGCTGGATTTTTGGAAAAATAAAACGACAAGAAACAAAAAACGGACATCATGTGAGATGGAGTTAGACTTCTCCCGCAACAAAAATATGATCAATAAAAATTTATTAATCAAACACAGCCACTCAAAAAAGAAATTATAAAACTAAGACTACCTCCTATTTATCTTCTTCTTTTGGGGGGAGAAAGCCACGCAGCATAAAACATAAGACAAGCAAACTCAAAAGCCAACCTAAAAACTGTCGTTAATATTTAAACAACGTGGAAGAAATTAAAAATACAAAAACAACAACAAAAACAAAAATATAAATAAACAAAACAAAATTTTAATTTTTTGTTTTTTTTTTTTTTTTGCTTGCCTAAACGTTCTTCTGTGTGTAAGGACAGTTGCAGCAGCACCAGTTTTTTTTTGATCACCACCACACCCAGGGCTGTTCTTCAGGCTATCATTTGCTTGACGGTGATATTCAAAAGTTTGTAAGAGCTCCGGGGAAATATTTGACTCGCGGATGATGTATTTGTTTTCTAAACATGTAAAAACGGAATTTTTGTTGTTTTTTTTTTGTTCCATTAAAATTGATTTTTGTTTGTGTTTGGTACACCGTATTTGGTGTGATTGACATAAAAATACACCCTCCCTTCTCCATCGACAGAAGCGGACAATCGAAATAATATATAATAGTTACATTTCCTACTTTAAGAGCGTTATTGTCCGCAGCTGAGGTACACTTTTTAACGAATACAACACACGTTTACCCAAGTACAACACATAAACGATTTTTAATGTTACATTATTTTTTTTACTGTTAAAAAAGGCGCAATTGGCAAATTTTTCCGCTTGGATTAATTCCTCATAACAGGAGGAAAAATCAGGACATTTTAAGTAATGAAAAGAAATAAAGTAAAATCTATTTGGCGCCAAAACAATGGCAACAAAGCACATCCCTGCTACAAAAGCTTTATCCTTTTCCCGAATCTGCCATCTGTTCGTAAAAAAAGCTCCGTTTTGGTTTTTGTATGAGTTATTTTCGGTTCTAGTATTTGCTTTAACGAATAAAAGCTTTAAGCAATGTTCCTTTTTTAACAGTGATTAATTCCTTTCGTCGAAAACATTTGACGATGCATTCTACTTGGGTATCAGCACAAACACGACAATAAAACAAAATAAAGCGAACAAACGAATTGTTACATCCATTTAATTTAATATTTACTAAAGCATATCCAACAACAAAATTTTATTTTCATTTCTAAATATCGAAAACGAACTTCTGGTGATAGCCCCCCTCTTTTTTTTTTTTTTGTAGCTTACGGCAACACGTTAAAAATATATAAAAGCGCTATAACACACCCAGAAGCAAAACATTTAGAAATAATCTTAGCTAAAAATAACTGCCCCTTGAACGTCACGATAAAGCATTGAAGTACAAATAATTGTCAACTATTTTTTTCTTTTTTTTGTAAATAAAAAAAATTAACAAACAAACAATGAAAAAAAAATATATGCAAGAAAACTGGCCAGCATTAATATAAGGGTGTCCCTAAAATCATTTTGTTGACTGCTATAGGGACATTGCAGGCTGTATTTTGAAAAAAAAAAATAATAATGGGTCGAAAAATTAATATAATGGTAACACGATTTAATTTTAATAAAAGCAGGCAAAATGCAAGACTGGGTATCAGACCGCTATATGTCGGAGAATTTAAAACTTTCTTTGTTGAATATTTCAAAAGGAATCACAAAAACTAACATGACACGAAATCGAAAAAAAAAATTAGGTTCTTCAAAAAATCGCGAAAATTGGATTGAAAAAACTTGTGTACCGCGGTAAAAATTATTCACCCTTGGCCTATAATTTTTCTAAAACTACAATCGTCGACTAAGTGTAAAACTGAAAAAATACAGGTCATTTTATATTGGACTTCTGATCCAGTAAGATGAGTGGAGTAATAGGTAAAAAAAAATTTCTCTGTCGACCGAGTGTAAAACTAAATCAGACGGTCAATTTGGAGGATTTCTGACCCCACATCTGGCACTAATTCGGAATTGAAGCTAATTTTTGCTTTTATTTTTCTCAAATACCTTCGTACGCATTTTGTCGATTAAGTGTCGAATCGCAGCAGTCTGTGTCAATTTGGAAAATCTCTAACCTCCACAGTTACAACGGCTCTAATTTCTATTCAATTTTTGCTCAGACGATTTATTTTTAATTATCTTAATCAATTTGATGTGACATTTTCTGTCGCTTGAGTGTAAAATTATGGCCGGTATTATATTTTTGTAATTATTTTTATTTTTTACAGGTCTGCTGGATTTTTTGTTATCACTTTAAAGGTAGGTGTCCTTTTGATTGTCTTTGTAGAAATTATTTAATTTAAAAATAATCTGTCATATATCGGCGTGGTACCAAAATTTTTCGTTCAGGCGGACAAAAAATGCAATTCGATTAAATGAAAGGCGGTAAACAACATCAAACCGAAATCCATGAAATCAAAACAAAAATAAATTCAAATGAAACGCACTTACATTCTGAAAGGCAAATTGGTTCAAAAGATGGAAGGGTTATTTGTAACAACAGAGAACAATACTAACTTACTGTGAAGAGATGGTCTTGTGAACACAGTCAGTCTTTCCTTGTTCCCACGCGAGCCCGGGCTATGGCCGTGGCCTACAGAAATTTTGGGAAGGAGAAGTTTTTTATTTTTATTTTTATTATTATTTTTTGCTTTTTTTCTTTTTTAAATATTAAAATTGAAAGCAACAACTCTATTTAAAGAGGTACTAACTTGTAAAGCTAATTGGTCCAGAATCCTCTAAATGGCTGGATGACTCTGTCCGGCTGCTAACACCTCGATCAGCGCTTACATCACTGTCCGAATTAAGACTATCGTACTCCTCTGATTCGGATTTAGCCCCCTTTGATTTTCTACGTAATCGTTTTTCGGTGCCGTTATTCGATGAATTATTGATATTACCGCCAGATACTGGCCCTCCAACGACCCCACTGCTGACACCACCTCCACTAACATTAACTGGGCAATTAACCGATGTTCCAACATTTGTTACACCACCAACATTACCCAATAGGCTGCTGCTTGGTGTGCACACTTCAGACCTTTTTACCTTACTGGTAAGGGTACTGTCCCTTGAGTTATACATACAACCCTTTCGGCTGGGATTACCCGATTGATTCTCATGATCAGGTAGATGGAATGTCGCATACGGGTATATATCCTCCGAATATTCGGGAATTCTTTCAAGACCCACTTCTGAGTCTCGGGGTGATTGCTGAGACGATGGTTTACGCACCGTTGCATAAAACTGTTCACGGTGCTGTTGTTCAGTCTGTTCGTTAAGTTGATTCTTGTTTTCAATCATCTGCGGTGGCCCAGCATCATTTTCCCGGTTGAAAACTAACCTCGGAACTACTTCGCATTGTTATAAAAAACAAACCACAGCAAAAAAAAAAAAAATGAGATACTTACAGCTCTTGACACAAAAGCATACGCCGACTCCCGCTAAAATGAGGGCAAACGTCACAATCACGACCACGCCCAGCAGGTGTGTATCACTGAAAATCGATTCGACAACGGGCAAGGTGTTGTCCTCCTCTATCATGTTTTCAACGATCCTACTGATCGCATCGAACGTCTCAAAATAATATTCGGCTATCGTTGAGCCAGCATTGTTGTGGGCGGTTATGCGGAGACTGTAGGCGGTGGCCGGGTCCAGATCGGAAATAGTGTATCTCGCCTGAAACGATTCGAAATGCCCGTTAGGGTGGGTCGGGTCCGACCAAATTCTGCCCAGCTGGTGTACTACATTACCTGCGGTGGCACATTGCTGGACACAACAATCCAATCACTCGACAGCCCATAACGACGAAACTCCACCGTAAAGTATTGAATCGGGCACCCCCCATCCTGCCAGTTGGCTATCTCCAGCAGGACAGATGTAACATTCGGTCTGACCAGATTATGTTTAAGCGGTGACGTCGGTTTATTACCCCTAGTGCGGGTACCGATCATTGGACTTGGATTACTGTTCCCAATTTTATTTATCGCAACAATGTTGAACTCATAAAATGTGCCACACTGTAGATTCTCCAACAGATGTGATCTTGAGTGTCGATCAATTGTAATATGTTCCCAATCCTCAAACTCCTGCCGGTAGGAGAGAACGAACCCGATTAGGGTGGCTGATCCGTCATCAGTCACATTCCAGTGGAGCGAAACTGTGTTAGCGCTACTGGTCAAAGCAATTAGGGTCGGTGGCCCGGGGGGAACTGTGCAAAGAAGCAAAGCGCAATATTGAAAACAAACAAAACAAAAATAAATAAATTATACGCGACAAACAGAAAAAAAAATAAAAATAAAAATTGCATTCTAAAATTTGTCAAAGGGTCAACTGAGACCATTCCCACCGTTGTCGTCGTCGTCGTCATTATTACTCCATTTTGTTTTATAGCACGCAATATCCCCCCCCCCCCTCCCGGCACCTTCCCCTCGGTGGATTTCCCCGATTTATGAAGGACAATTCATTTCAAGCTTTGCAAGGAAATCGCAAGGAATAGAATGGCATCACGTGACGTCATTAGGTAGAGGTAGTAGTGCATTAGTGAGACGTCACAAATTAGTTGAAATAGGTGACTAGTGATGACGTCACAATCTTGAGGAAATGAGGCACCAGTGATGGCATCACAGACGTGGAAACTGATGGTGACGTCATATAAGATTGGAGAAACAGGGTAATAGTAATTCTTATGTCATAGGAGGGGATAAGATGACAGGGAAGGAGTGGCAGAGGGTGTACACTAGAGAAAAAGGGGAAAAAAGAGCATAGGGAAATTTACGAGTTTTTTGTGACGTCACCAGATGTTGCCAGGGTGGGTAACTGAAAACAAAAAAATAGGGGCACTGAAATCCCGTGAAAAATGAAGAACTGAAAAAGGTAAGGGTAAAAAAAAATACCGTTTTCTTAAAATTGGGACCTTTCGAGAAGGGGAGGGTGGGCGGGGGAGGGGGAGGTGGTCAACACGACTTATAGGGCTCAAGGGCGAAAAGTAGAGGGGGGTAGTTTAATTAAAATGAAACATCACGACAACTCGTAGAAATGGCATCAGTTAATCGAACACCAATTGTTATATGCAACAGCTAATTTACAGTTAGACGAGTATATATAAGTATAAGTTTTGTGTGCGACAATTACCCATGACAATAATTGTGTAGACCACACGATCAGTCCCAAATGTGTTCCTTGCGATGCATGTATAGTTGCCCTCATGAGTTCGTTGAACGTTGCGCAGCACCAACGTGAAGATCTCATCAACTTCCAGACGAAATGCAACTTTTGATCTGATCCGATGGAAAAGGGAGACGAGGGTAAATTAATTAAAGTGGGATAAACCCCCCCCAAACCCACCAGCTGATGGATAATGTGAAAGAAAATGTCGTTTTGTAAAAATTAAAAAAAAAATCGTCACCATTGTCTAATTTGTCTAAAATCGTGGAGCTCCCAAATTACAAAAGACATTTTCAACAAAAATTAACTAGAGGGTTTTGGGGGTGTGTAAAATTTGTAAAAAATTCTCAAAAGTTTGAAAACCCACTTAGTACTGGACTTCCAGTCGACGGCTGGTTGTGGATTTCCAACGACAAGACATGGCAACCGAAGATCTTCCCTCTGTCCAACTTTAATGCTCTGGCTGAATGAGATGATTGCAGCTGGTACTGAATTACTAGGAGATGGCATTAGTTTAACAACTGGTGTAGTTGGTCCATCTCCCACTGAGGTCGCTGCAACAACCCATGACTCGTACGAGTTCGTAATAACCAATTTTTTCACTTCATAGTGTGAAATGTACGTCACCATCGGGTCCTGTATAAAGAACTGCAGAAAATTTTTGCAGTTTAGTTAAATTCAAACAACCCCCCCCCCCCCCACCCCTTTTCCCCACCCTCATCACCCCTACTAAATTTTTATTTTACCTTACGAATTTCGACCTCAACCCCTCCCTCGAGGACACGAACATAAACGGTGTACTTTTTCACGATTCCATTGGGCCTTCGGGGTGGCATCCAACTGATGACGGCTGATGAATTTCCACTCGAACATGCCTTTAGTCGTTCGGGGGCGTCTGGAACTGATTCCAATGTCTGGCACAGGATAGGTCGGCTGGCAACACCATCCCCAGCTTTTGTCGATGCGACCACCTGAATGCTGTAGTTGGTCCACGGTGTCAAATTGTACACCGCTGTTTTAAGATCATCCAAAATGATCTTACTCTGCCGGATGCTGTACTCCATCATGTCAAGATCCGGTTCGTAGATCACTTTGTAGTTTCGTATTAGGCCGTGCCTATTCCCCTCCGGCGGGGGCTCCCATGTGATGTGAATTCCATAGGCGCTTATCGCGGTGCATGTGACTGACTGTGGGGGTGCACTTGGGACATCCTCAAGGGTGCAAATTGTCTGTTCGTGACTCGCTGGACCATCCCCTTTAATGTTAAATCCAGCCACCGTTATTGAGTAGTTTGTAAATTTCTCAAGTCCAATCAGCCGAAAATCGTTGTACCCCTCCCCTCCAGGTATTCCAACTTTTGTGTAGTTCCACGGATCGTTGGAGCTGTTCTTTCGCCAACCGATCGTATACCCCAAAAGGTCACCGTTCCAATATTTTCGCTCAGGTGGCCTCCATGTGACCAATAGCTCTTGCGATCCCAGCGCCACACCCCTCACCTGAAGCGGCGGTGAACTTGGCACTTCACAGTCTGTCTGAACGTGAAGTATATCGCTCGGTCCACTGCTCCCAAGATTATTTTCAGCATACAAACGAAAGTGGTAGCTGGACGCTGGCTTTAGGTTACCCACATGAAGTGTTGTCCGCTCCCCCTGAATCGATATGGCTGTATTATGCTCATGCCACACATCTTGCGCCTCTTTGTATTGCAACCGATATCCCGTTATCGGTTGGGAGTCTCTATAATTTCCTGTAGCGGTCTGATCATTTGGAGACCACGCCAATGTTACCGCCCTGCTGCTCAACTCGATCACGTGCAGATTACGCGGAAAATTTGGCGGTTCGAGTACTTGGAGGTGAACAGCTGCATGATCGTGACCATAGGCGTTGCTCGCTACACAAGAATACTCCCCCCGATCGGATAGGGTGGTCTGAACGACTGTTAGCTCCGACACCACACCTTTGCTGATTGGGGAGTTTTTCAGGTGATATCTTATGTCGTAGGCGGGATCTATGCGATTACCCTTCGATCGCCATGACACATCAAGCGGCTGATCCCCAGCTGCTTCACAGCGCAGGGTGACACGGTCGCCACGACGCACTGATACCTGTTTTAGGGGCACAGTCACATTCGGACCCACTGTGAGGGCGGAGACATAAAAAAAAAATTTTTTTTTTTATCAAAAACACTTTTTAACCACAATTCCATCTTAAACGAAAGAGTGCCGATAATTTGAATATTTTTATTTTAATTTACCGTTACGTAATTTAATGAAAAAAAACCGTTAAAAAATATTTTATTTGAAAAGTACTTGCGATGAAATTTTTGTTTTTGACTGAATTACGTACAGTCACAGCAAAAATTTTTTATCGACACGCTTTCCTTGGTTGAACATTATTCCTACCATGTACAGTTAGTTTGATAAGTTTGCTAAGACCGGCACCAATTCCGTTACTGGCCTGACAAAGGAAGTATCCCTCGTGCTCCTGGAATACCTTCGGTATGACGAGGGATCCATTCGAATGGCTATCAATGCCGGACGCACCTGTCGCATAATTGAGCTCCCGATATTCCCCGGACTGCTCACCTATTTCAACAATAATCAAAATTTCTCGCATTGTGTGATTGTGTATCATCAATAAGCCACGCCCGCCACCCTTACCGATTGCCTGCTTCCAGTGGACCGTTGGTAGCGGGAATCCGTCTGCCTTGCACGTTATTAAAACTGCATTACCTAGCACAGCACTCTGGTCCTGCGGCTCAACCACCCATCGAGGCGGAACTGTATATTCGATTCAAATTATTCCCGTGCGAAGATGGGGCCGGACGGGATGGATTCACCGGGGTGCCGCGATTGGATTAGAGCAGAACAATAATAACTTTAATAAATTCAATTAAACCCCAAAGTGTCTAATTTCTAACGGGACCACAAGCAAAACAAGGCAGCAACCAAGTGAAGGGCAATCACCAAAAACATGAACAACAACCTACGCACCTACCTGCTTCGATGCATCATCTTCCGCACGGGGATATCTCCGGGGGACACCTTGTATGTTTGCCGGGTGGGGGAGGGGACGGGTGGGGGGCTAACATTTTGTATGAAAATTTCATGTAATTGGAGGCTGAGGCGGCGGAGATTTGTCGATTCACTTTGCAGAGTGGAACTAATGGAATTTTGCACAGGGGGACAGGTGGGGACAAATTACAAGCCAAAATGTACTTCCGTTGTATACGCTAACAAGGTGAGAGTACTACAAATTTTTTTTTTTAAGACACGCCTTAGGAAACTGCCACAGAAAAATTGAAAAAATTATTTCCCAACCGAAGGGCAGTTTGGGAAATTTCTTTACGCAGGGTGGCTACTAATAGGCCCACTAGGTGAATGGATGCAAAAAACCGCACCAGCGAGCCGTTTTCCCTGAGATTTTCGCTTAGAGCTGACTACCACAGAAAAATTGAAAAAAATATTTCCCAACCGAAGGGCAGTGTGGGAAATTTCTTTACGCAGGGTGGCTACTAATAGGCCCACTAGGTGAATGGATGCAAAAAACCGCACCAGCGAACCGTTTTCCCTGAGATTTTCGCTTAGCGCTGACCGCCTCAGGAAACTGCCACAGAAAAATTGAAAAAATTATTTCCCAAACGAAGGGCAGTTTGGGAAATTTGTTTACGTAGGGTGGCTACTAATAGGCCCACTAGGTGATTGGATGCAAAAAACCGCACCAGCGAGCCGTTTTCCCTGAGATTTTCGCTTAGCGCTGACCGCCTCAGGAAACTGCCACAGAAAAATTGAAAATATTATTTCCCAAACGAAGGGCAGTTCGGGAAATTTCTTTACGCAGGGTGGCTACTAATAGGCCCACTAGGTGAATGGATGCAAAAAACCGCACCAGCGAACCGTTTTCCCTGAGATTTTCGCTTAGCGCTGACCGCCTCAGGAAACTGCCACAGAAAAATTGAAAAAATTATTTCCCAAACGAAGGGCAGTTTGGGAAATTTGTTTACGTAGGGTGGCTACTAATAGGCCCACTAGGTGATTGGATGCAAAAAACCGCACCAGCGAGCCGTTTTCCCTGAGATTTTCGCTTAGCGCTGAGCGCCTCAGGAAACTGCCACAGAAAAATTGAAAAAATTATTTCTCAAACGAAGGGCTGTTTGGGAAATTTCTTTACGTAGGGTGGCTACTAATAAGCCCACTAGGTGAATGAATGCAAAAAACCGCACCAGCGAGCCGTTTTCCCTGAGATTTTCGCTTAGCGCTGAGCGCCTCAGGAAACTGCCACAGAAAAATTGAAAAAATTATTTCCCAAACGAAGGGCTGTTTGGGAAATTTCTTTACGTAGGGTGGCTACTAATAGGCCCACTAGGTGAATGAATGCAAAAAACCGCACCAGCGAGCCGTTTTCCCTGAGATTTTCGCTTAGCGCTGACTGCCTCAGGAAACTGCCACAGAAAAATTGAAAAAATTATTTCCCAAACGAAGGGCTGTTTGGGAAATTTCTTTACGTAGGTTTGCTACTAATGGGCCCACTAGGTAAAGGGATGCGAAAAACCGCACCAGCGAGCCGTTTTCCCTGAGATTTTCGCTTAGCGCTGACTGCCTCAGGAAACTGCCGCAGAAAAATTGAAAAAATTATTTCCCAAACGAAGGGCTGTCTAGGAAATTTCTTTACGTAGGTTTGCTACTAATGGGCCCACTAGGTAAAGGGATGCGAAAAACCGCACCAGCGAGCCGTTTTCCCTGAGATTTTCGCTTAGCGCTGACTGCCTCGGGAAACTGCCGCAGAAAAATTGAAAAAATTATTTCCCAAACGAAGGGCTGTCTAGGAAATTTTTTTACGTAGGTTTGCTACTAATAGGCCCACTAGGTGAATGGATGCAAAAAACCGCACCAGCGAGCCGTTTTCCCTGAGATTTTCGCTTAGCGCTGACTGCCTCAGGAAACTGCCGCAGAAAAATTGAAAATAATATTTCCCAAACGAAGGGCTGTCTAGGAAATTTTTTTACGTAGGTTTGCTACTAATAGGCCCACTAGGTGAATGGATGCAAAAAACCGCACCAGCGAGCCGTTTTCCCTGAGATTTTCGCTTAGCGCTGACTGCCTCAGGAAACTGCCGCAGAAAAATTGAAAAAATTATTTCCCAAACGAAGGGCTGTCTAGGAAATTTTTTTACGTAGGTTTGCTACTAATAGGCCCACTAGGTGAATGGATGCAAAAAACCGCACCAGCGAGCCGTTTTCCCTGAGATTTTCGCTTAGCGCTGACCGCCTCAGGAAACTGCCGCAGAAAAATTGAAAAAATTATTTCCCAAACGAAGCGCAGTTTGGGAAATTTTTTCACGTAGGTTGGCTAGTGAGATTTCCGCATAAAGCTAATTCCCTTTTTAAAACTCCTTCGAGAATTTTGAATTTTTGTGAAAGCCAACGACGCCGTGTAAATGTTTGTCCGTAATTTGTTTTGGATGGGCGCATTTTTGCTCTCACCTTGTTCACGTGCTAGGTTGCGGATTTCCATATTTCCTAGTGATGATTTTTTCCAACGCATTTCCTCTACTCACATGAGGTGTGGCGTGGGACGAGAGTGAGGATTCCACAGACAACTCAATTTATCAATTTTTAGGTGCAAATTTGTGCAGCATTTTCACACAGGTGTGGATGGTGCTCAAAGGAAAATCAAAAAAAAAAAAAAAATTAATCGTGTTAAACAAATGTGCCAACGCAAATTTAGATCGTTCGATTTTCTTTTTATTTTTTTTTTTTATTTATTTTTTTTTGTGTGTGTGGGTGTGGAGTGAGTAACCTGATTAAATACTAACCGGCGACAGATAGCAGTGCCGTGTATTCGACTGTACCTGCACGGTTTGTTACCTGGCAAGTGTAGTTGCCATTGTGCCGTGACGTAACGTTATGGATGAGGAGGATGCTTGAGAATGGGCCGTAGTCGTTGATGTTGATAAACGAATCATCTCCGCGCTCCGGCATTCCAATCAAATGTAACGGCTTACCGTCCCTCAGCCAGGTGATATTAAACGGCTGATCACCTTGACTGCTCGAGCATAGCAATTGTGTTCGCATCCCTTCGGTAATGCCATCCTCAAAGCTAAACGGTGAAATTCTGGGCGGAACTGAGAAATGTTTTTTTTTTTTGGTTTCTTTTTCACTTCGCTCTTATTATTTGAATTTATTTATTTAGTTTTTTTTTCTGGAAGAAAATTTACTATTTTCTAAGGCCCATTGCAATTGCGACAAATTTTTGGGGGGAGGGGATGCATGGGGGCAAAAATGTTCGTGCGAATTACAACAAACGTGCAGTTGATTATTTTTTTCTGTATGAAAGCGTGAAAAATAAAAATTGAAAAATTCTCAGCTTAAATACTACCTTAAATATTTTTTGTTGCTGGCGACGGGACGGGGAGGGGGGGGGGGGGGGGGGGGCGTTGTGTGAGAATTGCCGATTCGCTGGATTCGGTTTTGATTTCCCTCATTAATTCCACAGCTCAGAGTTTCCACAACCCTCTCAAGCTCTGGAGTTGTTTGAAAATTTGTTCGGGTGATTTGCCTGACTGACCGCTTGGAATACGAGAGGATGGAGGATGCCCTCAAAAATTCCCAGAAACCTATGAAATAGTTTATCCCCAAAAGCCGGTGGGAACGATGGAACCCCGCTGGCGTATTTGTTGGCTGGCACACTGAATAGCATTGCGGAACGAAGTATACGTGGACACACGATGCACCCAGATGCATCAACCAGCATGAATGCCCCCCCCCCCCCCCCAACTGCTGGAGCAATAGGAGCCTCCAGCTTCAAAGGTGAAGGATTATATTTATACATCGTGGAGCCGGACAAACCAGACCATATCGTATATCACCGATGAGGCCGTGTTTGTGTAATTTAATTTAAATTCGTGTGGTCGAATTAACACGATTTTGGCATGAAATTGAAACCATCAAAAACCACCGACATAATTTTAAAACTACATCAGGCCCGCCCTCAGATGAACGGGGGGCTGACCAAAATTGCCAGGGTGTCCATAATGTCCTCATGTTGAGGTATTTTGAGTAAACATTAAGAGGCGGCAGGGGGCCGGGCGTAAAAGGAACAACTCGTGTCGTTTGATTTTTCCGGAATTATTTATTTCTGCACCGATTTTAATGATTCTCACACTGATAGAAGGCTTATCAATTCAATATAGAACAAATTTAATAAAACATGTAAAAAACTCAAAATATGGCGACCAAAAATTTTCAACTTTCGAGGATTTCTATGAAAATGGGTGCCTTTATGTTTTTGGGGTCGCTGATCGAGAATCTATTGTCGTAATTTGAAAATTAGGGATGCCAGATCCAATATGGTGGCAATTCTCAATTCCCTGAACCGATTTCAATCGTATCGCAAGAGAGGGGATGGAAGAGGGGTGATTAAAAATTTATGTTAATTGAAAAATAAAACATTAAAAAAAAACCACATCTCAAACACGTTAGACATCATGCAAAATGTGTTCTCGTAGTGCAGATACATGCATTGAAAAAAAAATCAAACAAATATATTTTCTTATATCGATCTACCGTTAACTCTTAATTGTGTTGAATGTGTTACTGTGGCGGCATCATTTTCAACACGACATGAATACGTTCCACCCTGTGCCCGTGTCACACTGTTAATGCTGAGTGCACTAGTAAAATCGTCATTCTGTCGTATTGTCACAATACCAACATTTGAGGTGCTTGCATAATCTCCACCATTTTGATGATTTTGTGTAATATCAATTACACCACCTGATGATCCTGATGATGAGCCGCTACCACTGGCACCACCCCCAGTTCCATGCGTCGAAATCGGTTGATTATCTTTAAGCCAAGTAAAACTTAAGGGTAGATCACCCTTAGCTACAACGCACTGAATGCTGGTACGATCGCCAACATTTAAATCACGCGCAAATGAGAAGGGCGTAATTTTTGGAGGAACTAAAAATTTTTTTTTTTTTGTTTTTTTTATACAAACAATAAATATGGTGACAGGTGTGGGGTGCAGGTGTTAAACACATCAAAAGGTGCGAAATGGTGCATTTTTGTATTATTATTTTTTTTTGTTTTTGGTGCGGTGTGCAAAATTTACAATGGTGCATTCCGATGCGAGTGGTGTACGGTGCACAATGTTATCCAGGTGCAAAAGTAAAAGGTTTTTTTTTTTTAATTATTATTTTTATTTATTTATTAATACCTGTATATATTTTATTAAAGGAAAAACAAAATAAATGTTGAACTTACCAAGCACTTTAACTTCCACAGATCGCTGGGAGGTGTAGTTGTGTTTATTTTTCGCAGTACACGTATAAGTTCCTTGGTCGGCGGTACGCTGAACATTTTCCATGTTTAGAGTGCCATTGTAAACGCGCTGTCACATATTTGTTGGCAATTTGACACCATCTAAGGTTATGTTTGGTTTATTTTCAAACCCACAAACCCAAATAAACTAAACTTACCTTTTTCCCAAATAATACTTTCAATTGGATACCCGGCAACTGGACATTTGATAGTTAGGGCTTTTCCCGCTACAGCAGATATAGCGGGCATTGGGCGGACATATGGTAAACCTAGTGAAATTTAATAAATCCGATATGAGTAATGGGACTAGTCGGCATAACTCGGATAATTTGGAAAGTTCGCGATGTCATGTATTATATAAATTTGTGACCGCCTCAAGTTTTCTCGCATACTCCATCAAACGCGCCCCACCAGGGAATAACACCCACACAGGGAAATATCGATATGAATTTCTCACATAGACCAAAATTTAAAATAACAAAATCTCTAGGGTAATTAAAAAACATTGGTGTCAGGTGTGGGGTTCAAACCAATGCTATCCCTCACACTTTGTATTTCGTGCGTACAATCTCCGTATAAAGCTTATCATCTCTTCTTGCTAGATTGGTAAAATGCTCGATTTGGAGAGCTTGATTAAATTTTTATTTTTAATTTTACACACCATCACGAACTTTTCAAAAAAAAAAAATTTATTTGTTTTATAAGAATTAAATAAAAAAAGAAACGAAAAAAAAAACATTTAATGACTCTTACCATAAATATTAAGTTTTGCCGAATGAAGTGCACTTCCGGCACGGGACCTTGCAATGCACTCATACTCCCCACCATCTTCTGATTTAACCGCTGAAATATTTACGTGACTCACAACATCACCGTACAAAGTTACATACTGTCCAATCAGTAATCGGTCATTCTGATGATGGCGACGGACATGGAGGGTGTGGAAGGGTGAGAATAATGAGAACAAGCTTACAGAAAAATAAAAATAAAATAAAAAAATATTAAAAAATAAAAAAATAAAACATATTGCAACGGTGAAGTAAACGGATTAATGAAACAAATTAAATGCTAGGTTAAATCGAAGTGGCATACAAAGCTATTTTACACTTAAAACAAATTATATCCTCTCCCTGCTTTGTGATCTTTTTTTTTTTTCAACATCCCTTCTGGAGCCGTGTGTCAGGCAGCTGGAATTGGTCACTGCCTAATTAAGGGCATTTAGCACACACAAAAATTTTTTTTTATTTAAACTTTTATATGCACACGCATGCTAACCGACCGGCACATATTCCCTGACCTTTTGCTTTCATACACCCCATTGAATGCATTTTGGGGTGGCCTAGTTTCCCCTTCCCTTATCAAGAAGAATAGGGGGAGTGGGGGGGATGACGTTGAAAAATGGACTTACATGGGAGAAAGTATGCAAATTATATTTATTGGATTGTGGGAGGTAGGTCAATATTTTGGTAGGCAGTGCATGCACATAAAAACCATTACCCCGACAAGGGAACGTTTCCTAGCAAAACGTGCAGATAGTGTGGGACAAATGGGGAAGGGAGGGGTTGGGGGAGTAAAATGAGGGTAAAAGTACTGGGGCACTGAGTTAAAACAACTAAAACTTATTTAGGTTAATTACATTCGGTAAAGGAAATCCATCGAGGCTCCAGGTAATTTGGGGCGTTGGATTGCCTGTGGCACTGCATTTCAATGAGGCACCGGGTCCAGGCTGCATCGTTTGTTCAATAAATTTATAGACAAGTTGTGGGGACACTTCTGTAAATTTTAAATACAAAAAAAAAACAACAACAACAATAAATATGAAAAAATTACAGTGGAACAAAATGTGTTCAAGAGAATAAGAGATATATATCCATTGGCGGCGGAAAGTGCAGAATAAGGGGGGGGGGGGTCTAAAGATACTTCGAAACAGTGTTATCTCGCTTCTAAACAACAATACCGCGAAAGAGTATCATACAAACTCCAAAATCTCAAAATTACCTCACTACCCCTCCTTAAAAAAATACTTCCGCCTTCAATGGAAATTAGCCCAACAAGAGAATCATCACTTACCGCCAAGCCTCAACTCGGCTGTCCCTTGGGCTGAGTCTAAATCGCTTTTCACAAAGCACTGATACATCCCCTTGTCCTCTTTTATGACGGACGTAATTTTTATGTGCTCCTTAGACAACAGCCTCACACGTGACCCCGTCCTTAAAGGTTGGCCATCCTTCAGCCAGACGAAACTCTGATGTGGAAAACCTGTCACGCTGCATTTCTGCCGGAAAGAAAAAGTAACACTCTGTTTTGAGGCAGGGAGACGACCAGGCCAGCAATTCTTATTAAAATGATTTTTATTTTTACTTACCAATTCAGCCGGCTTTCCGAGATCGATAGTTTGCCTAGGTGGCACTATGTGAGCTGAAAGCGGTGCAATTACCGAAATTTGCACCTCAAGTGTCTCACTACCTTCAGGATTTGTGGCTGTGCAAAAATATGATCCACTGTCTGATTTTTTGACGGACGTTATGATTAGCGTTCCGTACCGAATCGTTGCACGTCCCGTCGCCAACAGGGACTCTAGGGAATCGTCAAGATTCACCTTTCTTCGATGCCACCTGTGACAAAGAATAAGAATAACACTTTTACATTTAGTGCACTGTTATCCCAACATAAACCGTTTGCACAAAACTGCAAAATTTGGGAAGTTCCCAAAGGGAAATTTCAAAATTAGCCTTGTCTGGTATTTTGACCTGGTAAAATGCGAATGAGTGAGATAAATGCGATGCACTCTGTCGATTAACTGTCTCTTTGATGTTTTGGGTAATTAAAAACGCGTCGAAAATTGTAAGTCCCCACTCCCTTCCCTTAAAACCTCAATCCAAACAAAAGAAGAAGAAGAAGAAGAAAAATCCGTTTTCTCACGGGTTTACATAAGGTGCCGCTACTCAGTTTCCATGTTACCAATCTAACCTTTCACTGTGATTCCTCTCGAGATGATGTGAGCATCTGAAAACCTTTTGTGCCTTTTGGTTTGTCTTCTGCACGAGTTCCCCTGAATGCCCTTTTTTTTGCATTCCTTTTGGAGGTAGGTACCCCCATTAATCTCATGCAACTCAAACATCAAATAATGCCATGTGTCATCGTCGTCGTCGTCGTCCTGGTCGTACTTCTCTTTTGCCCTCCCCCCTCAACCCCTCCCCCCTACCCTTCCCCAATCTCATTCATCCTTCCTCACCAGCATGTAGTAAAGAACGTGATCCTTCTCGAGGATAGAGCACAGCTCTGCAATAAACTGACGACCTAAACAGTTTTATTCAGACCTGCAGTGGAGTTCATTTTATGCTTACATTTGCACCGTTCTCCCCTCCCCTGTCTTGTCTTCACTCCACCCTATCCTTTCATTATTCTTACACGGTAGTGCAACCACTGAGCCTGTCCATCATTTGCCAAGCATTAAACGGCTGAGTGGGGAGATGGTGAAGATATTGTAGGGGAATTTTTTTGTTTGTTGGTGGGGGAGGGGAGGGGGTGTGCTATGGGTAAATGTAGCATTTCTGTTCAATCGCCAAAAAAAATTTTTAAGTTTTTTTTTCTCGTCTTTCCTGAGGTATATATCCTGGCGTAACCTGAAATATCTAAAAGATGTACTCTCCCCTCCATCCCCTCCCCCGCAACATTTTTTGTTATCGTCTCGCCAGAAAACTACTATACATTGTTTTTTTTTTTCTTGCCCCGAAGAGGTAGAGCAATATTCAGCCAATACCATATATCCCCTGAAAATTTGTATAGGGAATATTTTTTACGGTACAAGGAAATTGTGGTGACTGGGTGGATTGGGTGGCGCGGGGGATTTTACGAGGGTACTATAGCCGCAGAACAGTATACTGGAAGAGGAGCAAACAAAGTTGCACCCGGGACGAAGAGCAGAAAAAAACATCGTTGTTATGGGTCGGGGGGAGGGTGAAGGGTAAGGAGTACACATCAAGGCAGCAGTGGCAGTTGGTGGGATTCAATACTTAGGCTGTTGTTTCCAGTATACAAGTTGCATAGTCCCCCCCACCCCCCTTTCCTTGTTTTTTCTACCATTTATTTCTCCCCTCCCCACCTCTTTCGTACAAGAGAGGGTATAGTTTGACTGTCTGTGGGGGATTGGCAGCCTGGGAGCAGCCAGAAGCCGTAAAATAGTAACAAAAGCCAGAAAACAGCAGCCCCAGCAGCACCAGCAGTAGCAATGCCATAGAGAAGTGTGATGACGTCGGCGACAACGAAGCTAGTGCTCCCGATGGTAAAGGTGGGGTGGCGGGTGAGAGAAGTGTTCTGAATTGGGACCAATTCGGGAGAAGGGACAGAATGACTGACAAAAATAACTTACGACGGTAGTTTTGCAATGTCAGACAGTAGTGGGATGCCACTCTGTCACACGTGTGTCGCAATTAACTAGAAATAGCGAAAAGCCTAATATTTAGCACAATATGCCCCCCAGGTGGATTATGGAAACAAAATATCAACCCGTATCTCACGGCATGACATCCCCCATTCCCCTCCCCCTCCCCGTCATCACCTCATTTCTTTTTAAGAAGAGTTACAAAAAACAAATTGTCAAAGCCACTTTCATCTCTCGTTACCAACTGTACACTGAACTTTAGAAACCTGAGCCCAAGGATAAGTCCACATTGTCTCCGAGCTGTGTATACCTCAATATCCTACGGGAATTTGCTCGAAGAGAAATGTGGCCCCATTTCTCTTAGATTTTTTGTAAAAAGCTCCTCCTGTCCCATTGGAGGGTTTTATGAAACTAATTCCCAGTCGCTTCGTAACGCTCTCGGGGAGGACACAGTTGTGATTCGATTTCACCATCCAGTGCACACAGTCTGTACTCTACCGTCAAACCCCTTTTTTTATGCCTAATGATAAAATCTTTACACCGAAGGTCGCCTCTACACCCCCCCATTTTATCCCCCCTCCCCACAATTCTTGTACAGGAAGATTCTTCCTGATTCCATTACCAGGGTATACACGCAAGTGCGTATCCGGGGAAAAGTGTTAAGGGCGGGCAGGTAAGCTTACCGCCCCCACTGTACATACGTCTGTGGCAGCCATAAATTAGCCCTGCTTCCCAATATCGTCAAATCTCAGATTTACCACCCATTCATCCGCGTCGGGTAAGCCTTCCTCTGAGCCATTATCACCACCATCTCGTAGAATTTTATCACCTGCGTGCGTCCTCCCCCCCTCTCCAAAACACCCGAAAAACTCTAGATCCACATTTTTTTTTATGTTCACCTTTATGGGCGCATATATTTTGTGTCGACACTCAAATTTTATTGCATTTTAGGGAATACACTGTTTCCCGAAAAACGGAAGGGGGAAAAAATGCTTAAGCTTCACATCCATTCTCCCCTCCCCTCCCTTCCCATCATGTAAACCCTTTTCTGCAGTTATTTGAACTTTTCTTACCAACTTTTATTAATCACATTTTATTTTTTTGAATTTATATAGGAACTAGTAAAAAACAAACCAATTTTGACCCCTTAGATGACTTATTACTCTCCCAGCTCATATACTCGTTCTCTGCGTAACGGGAAACGGCTCTCCTTAACAAACTGTACAATAAATTTGTCTATCCTTGCTTTTAAATTTATTTGGTCATATCTTTGCCATCGAGAGCAGAAAGTCACCTCAAAAACAGATCCTCTCACCTCCTCTCGATTTCCAGTCGTGTACCTCAGGGCTCTATTTTGGGACACCTTCTTTTTTACATTCATGTTTCATATGAAGGTATTTCATCGTTTCTTGATCGGAAATGTATTTATGGAGATATTTCACGATGGCGGCTATGGGCCGATTATGGGCTCCAAAATTTTGCAGTGGGTTGGTTCTCCGCCTATTGGCCGTCTTAAGCCTTAAATACAAGAAAACTACCCCCGCCCGTCCAACCAAAGTTACCAAAATTTGAAGAGACCATAAAAATCTGTGGGATGACTCAATTACAAAGAACCATCATCTTGAGACTCCCATTTTAGACCCCCCCCCCCCCCTTTATTTCAGCCCACTCGTTCATCCTTAATTTTGACGTCCTCCCCGCACACAGCTACCGCTTATGACATGCTAACTAACTAAACGGGACGAAACCCTTCAAGCAATTAATTTGCATTTAAGCAACACTTGCTTTTGTGTCAGAAAAATTGTGGATGCCCTCGGTGATGGGTTATTCCATTCCACACCACACCCCCCCACTGTGTTTCACCGTCTCCCATCACGTTACGTCACGTCACGTTCTGTCGTTTGGACTGGTTGAGTGATGCCGTCAAGAGCAAAATTCGTTTTTTTTTTAATTTGTTTTCCTTTCTTTCGCGTTATTTTTTTTTTTTTTTTTTTTTTGTTATATCAGCGAAAAATAAAATAAAAGAAATTTCTTGGGGAGTCAAATGATGAAGTGGTTTGGTGTGCAAGAGGAGGTGACACCACGAGAATACGAGTACATCACCTGGAAATCTTATCACACGCGCGCCACATAGTCACATGTCTTTCCATGCAAAGTCATAGAGATGCAGAGGGGGGTTTTATACGCAGTGGCGGGGTTCGGAAGGGGGGGGGGGGGGGTTGTTAAGAGAGATCCAAGAAGGGATTCTGCAGTGGCCGCAAGAAGGAAATGTTTACGTTAAAGCTTTTAGCCCGTATTTTGTCAAAGCATTCAGGTATAAGTTCAGGGAGGGTTTGGGGGTCGTATTATAACAAGAAGCCCACTCTAGCGTTCCGATCATTTCCCATCGTGGGAAAATCCATATGCGGTATGCCCACATCACATCTAGATGGGGTTTGCCTGGGATATATGTTGCAGAGGTATGGCGACAGGTTTTTGGGGCGGGTTTGTGTTTTGGGTGGTGTGCACTGATGTTAGGCGAGTGGGACGAGTGCAAAAACATACCATACGATACGGCAACCACCTTCCCCCCATACACATTTCGCTCACCTCACCTGACATGCAATCGCAAAAGCAAAACATATCTTCAAACTCTGCACCGACACGACGTCCATTTACCTGTACAGAGGACGCCAGCCAACAAAGCGTACCAAAATGGCTGGAATTAATTAGGGGCTCAGGCACACACGGGGGTTGAATGGGTAAATTAATGCCCCGAGATGGGGGCGTTATATATATTTTTTTTTTAATGTTCCCATAGTGCAGTTCTGGGTTCGCTTTTGGCAAAAATGCATTTAGTTTGCGATTTTAATAATTTATTTATTTTATTTATTTTAATTTTCGACTTACCGGTATGTAGGGCTTGGACTAGCGTAGGCGACGCACGGCACAACAATTGGGTCATCCACACGGACGGTGATGGGCACTATTTTCTCATTCATGATTGGTGGGACGGGCTCGCGCATTTCTGGAAAATAAATAATGAATAAGAAATTTGAAAAAAAAAAAATTAATTTTACTCAAACAATTTTTTCGTGTAGTTGTATAAGCAGATGCAGATGGACTCCACAAACCCTCATATCCTCATTTACAGGAATAACCATTGAGAATTATTTTCGGTTGCCACATTGGATCCAAGAAATATTCGAGATCAGCGATCCCAAAAACATTAATGTACCTGTTTCCACAGCAACCTTTTAGAACTGAACCTTTTCGGTCGCCATATGAAGGACTAGAGATTAGTGCCAACAAAAACCTCCAAGAGTTGATTTTCGTGGCAATTCTTTAAAGTTTAACTTTTCTGGTGACCATTTTTGGTCCGCCATCTTGGAAGATTTCAATTCGGTAACCCCAAATACGACTTCATAGTAATTTTCATTAAAATTTCTTCAAATTGAGATATTTCGGTCACCATATTAGATCCGCCATTTTGAATTTTTAAATTCTGATTAAAAATTCGAAATCAGCGACCCCGAAAACCTCCTAATGTTGATTTTCCGAGAAATTCCTTACAATTTAAATTTTTCAATTGCCATCTTGGAATCGCCATTTTGAAACCTTGCAATTTACTAAAAAGTAGGTTATGTTCTAATTCAGGATATAGTCCATCTATCCTCCAAGTTTCATCTAAATCCGTTCACCCATAAAGCAAGGCTCGCAAGGACCATTTTTTTAAAGAAACAATTTGTTTAGTTTTTATGCGGACACCTTAAAAAACAGGCAAAAGGGAAAATGCGGGCGGTGGGGGGGGATTAATAGAAATAAAAAACTCCCTCTAAAAATCATCTCTACCCTACCCTGCATGCAGTGTCCGATTCGGAAAATTTAATTTAATATTTCACACTGGCTTATCCAGACATCCAGGAAAAATACCTACCTACAGTCCCCTTCCCCGTTCTGATGGAAACGCACACAAAATGGTCCCGGGGGACTTATCGGATTAAGCCCGCATTTTAGGTGGGCTCCAACTGAAATTCGAGGGTTTAATTATGGCTGCGTTTTATCGCTCTCTAAATAAATCCTTGCGGTGACACCTACGTATTTTGGGTACCAGCTCCGAATGCGGTATACCGCATCCAACCAAAGTCCCAATAAAATACATCGCAATGCTTTACTAACGGGAAACTTACGTAACAAAAAAAAAGTGTTGCTGTATGGATGGGTTGGTGGGGGTGAATAGACAGTTAGGCAAGATCCACCGTCAAATAAAACAAAAAATGAAAAAATATACTGTCCAAATAAAATTTAATAAAAGTTCGACAACATCCTGGCCATTCGATTTGTTGAGGGGCGGGTGGGATGGCGAGGGAGGGGGGTATTCGGGTACCCGCGAGGGAAATTTTCCTGTCCATCCCCTCGAACTGTGTGTCGTGGTTACTCAGGTGGAAATGCAATTAAATCATTTTGATGCCTCAAAGCAACAATTACAAATTTTGCCTCTAATTCCATTTCCCATTTCCTGCAGTTGAGTTGCCGTCTCTTGGAAATTTACAGACCGGCGCTTTTACCCACACAGCCCACAGAGTTTGTAAAAACGGGCAAAAAAATAAAAAAATAAAAATGAAAATGTAATTCAAAATTCGACGGGACATATTAAAAAGGTACGGTGGAGGAATTTAATTATGTAACGGTAGAAGAAATTAATTGGAAATTGTCTAGTTTCATTTTGTACAACCGCGGGCCACTAAATTGGCAGTGACGTCATATTTACTGGCATTTTTCCAAATACATAATCCAATAGTCGTCTGTCAGTGCCCTGGAGGCAGATTTAAATGAAATTGCGGACACGTAATAAATGTTTATAAGGAGGGGCAGAACTCCCACGCGCCTAGAGTCTTGAGTGCGCGACTTTTAAAAAATCATTCGGGGCCCACCCGGTTTTTGTGTTTCACGTAAAGCTGAGACCACAGGGAATGTACCTAGGCCACATCTAGAATATTGGAAGGCGGTTTTAAAAAAGTGTGATTTTTCCAGCTTTTCCTTCCGTGCCCAACTACACTCGTTCGTGGGGTCGGTGTCCAAAGAGTACGTAGGCTCGGTTAAAAAAAAAATTCGTTGGTACCCACCCGGTGTTTTCCTCCCATAAACAATTTGGCCTGAATATGTTTTGTGATTCTTACTGAATCCACATGGAATTATTAAATCGCGGAAAAATGATATCCCCGGAAAAAAAAAATATGAAAAAAATAAAATAAAATAATTTCTCACCTGTTAACTGTATCCGCCCGACATTGCCGCTGACAACCGCTTGCTGTGTTAGCTGATGGTGGGTGCGACATCGGTAGGTTCTCTGGGCGTCCGAACGTGTGACATTTATGATGAGCAGCTCACCTGAGGGCAGCATGTGATATTTGCCATCTGCAACAATATATTAAATGATTGAGTGGGTGGGTTATGTGTGATCAGGGGTGATTAGGTGTGTGGGTGCGTGGGTGGCTGGCTGTAGAGCCCGACAATCATAGTTGCCTTGAGGCAATTCTTGTTCTGTTTGCGTGTACACATATGTAGGTGGCGCTGACTGATTGGTACAATTGCGAATTTTTTGTACTTAACGTTGACGCTAGATGGACAACAGGTGGGCAGATTTATTGAGTGCAATTAATTAGGTCAAGAGGATTTGCTTAAATTAGGGGGAGGGGGCAAAATTGAGGAAATTGTGAGAGATTAAAGGTCACTCTATAATGCTCTTGACACTCGAGACCAAACAGATTCTACCATCAAGTTTTTCACTGTGACACACGCAGTACCCGACATTCCATGTATGACATCAGACACCTCACATTTTGGAGGAGCTCGAGGTGCTCGAGTGGCATGCCCTGAGGGCAGAAAAAAAATGCCAACGGAAGGGTGCTGCAAAAGCCACTGTTGTTTTACATTAATTCCATTCACACTGGTAATGTTTTCCACTGCTGCTCATATTACACGAATGAAATTTTTTTTCGTGTTTTTTTTTTGTGAAGGCGATAATGAAAATCTCGCATCAATTAACTGGGTTTCGGAGGGACTCTGTAGGAAGAGGGGAGGCGGTGGGATGAATCATTGCTCTGCTGGATATGAGCGAGGTAGTTCTATTAAGCCCCATTGTTTCAAATTAAAATAATTTAGGGATAATGGAGCCGGAATGCGATGTGATAAGGCCCGGGAGGGGGGGGGGGGGCTGTTCAGGCAGGTCATGGTGGTGTTCTGTGGTGCACAAAATGCATTCAAGTCCATTAAAATTTTCTACAGTGCACCGAACAAATGAAAACAAAAACAAAACAAGCAAACAAAAAAATAGGGAAAAATGTACAGAAGTACGGTGAAAATAAATGTGGGGTGGGGGAAGGGTACGGGAAATCGAGGCAAATAGGGGCAATTGCATCATGAAAGCGCAGTGCCCTGCATTGCGAATTTGTTTTGTATTTTTTTTTGTTTTTGTATTTTATACATGGCCCTAGTTTGTCAGGGAGACCTAATTTACAGTTACACGATCTACCGAGTAGGGTAATGTGCCTAAAAGCATCCCTTACCCAACGAGACTCGCAGAGGCACAAAATGTACTCGTATATCTATTTTTAGATATTCGAAATATCGCAATAATTCCGAGGAATTGTCGCATAAAATATCTCGCGGGACAGATAGATATAGATAGACTAGCACCTATCGCCTATACGTTCACCTCACCGCTGTACTGTCCTCCTGCTCGGTGTGCTGAACTTCCAATTCGCTCCCTCACTGAATCACATAGATTGAGTTGAGACACATTAGGGAGCTGTGTTAGTAAGATCAGGCGATATTAGGCAGCCAAAACTGAAAATCTTTTGTATTTTCAATTTTACAAACAAAACAAAACATTTATCAGTTTTTTTCCTGGAGCATCTTCTTGCCATTAACTTTGCCTGTTGGTTTGCCCCTTTTAAATTATTCCGGAGATATTACCGCTACTTAGCACTTCTAAGGAATTTCCGCCACATCACATCTCAGAATATTAAAGGAAGGCATACATTCGTAATTACTTACCGCTCTCCAGGGATGGGTATATGTTGAATGATGGCTCCTGTAGCCATGACGTCACTCGAACATGATCCTTAACAAATGATGGGATGTTGCACTTAATCAGTACATTGCTGCCAAGAAATCCACCCGGATTTTGGACCTCTGGCTCATAAAGCTGATTCACAACTGAAAGAAAAAGATACACAAAAAAAAAAGGGGGAAGAAAAGGTAAATATCAGCCGAAATCCACTAGAGGGAAATGAGATTACCAAAAGAGAGAGAGAGAAAAAAAAATTATTTCACATACTTTCCCAGAATAAAAAAAAACAAAATCGAATTTTGCAAGAAATTCAGGATGGGGTATCCCCAGGGACTTTTGGTATATCCGCGAGAATTTTGTATGTGCCCATAGCAACTCAGCAAGTCTGAGGAGTTCTTTTTTTCCTTTTCTTCTTTTTTTTTGGGTATTCAAAAAAAAAATATAAAAAAAAAATATGAAGGAAAAAATAAATAAAAATTATTTTACCCTCGTCAAGCAAAGATGACACAGCCAAAAATGATTACACGTGTAAAATCTGCATGGGGATATACAGTTGAGGTGAAAGCACTCTTCCGTCTCACCCAGCATCCTTATTTCGCCCCGTAACTCCGGCACTTTGTCCTCCCCCCCCCCCCCCCCCCCCACCATCTCACCCCACTGCTGCCACCAAATTTTACCGGCACCAGGATGATGGGAAGCAATCGTTCAATATATGTATTCACTAAAGGTGGAGAATTTGGTTGGCGGCAATGAAGGGGGTGGGGGGTGGGCTCATCCGGGAGGATACGGCGGAAATAAGTATTTTGGGCGGTTTTCGGTGCTGTTTTTGGCGGATTTGATGGAGAGGGGCAAATTGATGGATACCTCACAAGTGAAGCTGTGGAGTGTATGTGCTCAAAGACCAGCACGCATCAATGAAAATGTTCTAGCCCACCACCTACCCATTTCCCACCCCCGGGGTTAAATATAAAAAAAAAAGAAATATACAAAACAGCCGACGCTGTTTCTGAGAGATTCCCTATAAAAGCAGCGTACAAAGAAAGACATCTTTTTCTCATTCCAGGGGGAGGAGGTTTTTCTTTTAACTTTTTTCCCTACTCCCTGAAACAGCAGGGGAAGTGGTCTAAACAAAATAAAAATCATGAAACCCAATTGATCCCTGTCCACCAAAGACTTTATAAAACTCAATAGAACACTTCAAGGGCTTCTAATCTAAAAATAAGCAAGTCAACGTTTGTACCCAACTCAAAAATTGAAGGCAAACCCCCCGACATGGGGACATTCTAGGAAATTAAAGTTGTCTTTCCAATTTGATCACATTAAAGGGACATATGCAAACAACTGCAAAAAGAAAATTAAAACGACAGGACTCTCATTCTTTTTCTACTTGTTCATATTTTTCTCCCAGGAAAAATATAATTCCTTTTCAAAGAATAAATGTTTAAGACTTTATGCGGACTCTTAAAGACTCGAAGACATATTACGAATCGGCAATCGTCGCATAGTCATAGTCGCATAGAATAGTCTATTCGTCTCCGTGTCCGTGTAATGTTCGTGTACTCTTCATGTACACGGAAGTAAACGGAAATTATACGGCAATAAAAAAAATGACACGGATCTACACTGGATTCGGTCATTTCTACTTCTCCGTGTCAATTGTCAACCGATGAATTGTTCAGTGTGCACCTGTCTGTGAGTGTGTGATAGTCTAAAAGTAATTGAGGTTATGTTTGTCACAGGTATATAAAATTAGGCGTGGAGGTGTTACAGTGAAACAACTGATTTCCTTGACTGCCGTATACTTTTCGTTTATAATACTTCCGTGTGCACGGAGATTATGCAAATGTTACATGAACACGGAGCACGCGAATAGACACTGCCTCTGATTTATCTTTGCGACTCACTTTTTTTTTGCACTATTCCCCTCTTTTTCTCTCACCTCTGTATAAACCGATAGGCTAAAAATAAAGTCAATGAAAGTTCCACCAAATAAAAAAAAGATCGCAACTAGAAAAAAACGGACAAAAACGGCTAGAGGATTTTAATGTAATCGGTCATGGCTCTAAATCTTCAGCCATAATCCCCAGTTCGGTTGCAAATATTCAAAAAATCAAAAAAAAAAAAAACATACAAAAACAAAGACACCCAGAAAAAAGAAAGGAATGAGTTTAGCGGCAAGTGAGAGCTCTCCATTATCAGGACCATCATCAATTTTATTATTTTTTCCACAAGAGGGCTGGTGTGATAGCTTTTCCCTGAATTTTCCTGTCTGTCAACAAAAGACAGGAACGAAAAAAATAAAAAAAAAAAATAAAAAAAAAAGTCCGAAATGAACTGAAGGAGATGTTACAAAGAGTCGCCCCCTCTCTCCCCACCCATAGTCCACCTACTATCCGCTACCAGCCATATATCCCCAAAATCCCGTCCCTTGCGGGCCAAGTGCTAAAACAGATTGGAAAAATTTGCCAGCTTGCGGGAGAGGTATACATCGCCAGGGGTGACAGTAGTGGGGTTGCGGGACTGGGCGCGAGAAATTTTCTGTCGGTTGTCCACCCAAAAGCTATAAATGGAAATAGGTCAGAAACGAATTGAAACTTCATTTGAATTTTTTACGGCGAGAAAAACGAAGAAGACAAAAGAGAGAGAGGGAGAGAGAGAGAGAAAAAAAATTAAATCGGAAACTAGAGGGAAGCGTGATGGTTGAGAGCAAGTCGGGGCGGGGATGTGGAACGAATGGTGCCAGAAAGCCAGAAAGCCAAAATCGACTTCTAAAAATTAAAACACTGTAGGACACCGAGGACACCCAGGACACCCAGGGCACACGAGAGGGAAGCCTTGTATGGCATGTCTCGCCCGATGACTCCCAATGGGTAAAACACGTGTGAGTGTGTCAGCCGTGTCACATCGGGGAGCAATAGTGTTCGCTTGCTTTTATTTTATAAGAGAAAAAAATGCAAAAATAAAAAAAAATAAAAATAAAACCTGAAATCGAACCCTTCCAAATGCATGGTGTGGTGCCCATTGCTCGTTTTAATGGCACCAGATGTTTTCCCAGGGTGTAGCTCTCGTGTGTCCTGTGCATACACTCCCCATCCACTTTCCAACTGTTATGTACCTACCACTGCAAAAAAAAAATATATAAAAAAAATATCCCCACCACCCTTCCTGCCCATCTTTTTATAGTCCTGCATTTTTACGATGGAAATTCTTCTCAATGTGATGCTAGAGATGCTGCAGCCTTGCAGTTTTGCCCTATGGCAATAATCCCATCGAAGGTATACCCCACAGGGGTTATGGGGGGGGCCTTTTTTTGTTGCAACAGAATATCCCACCCTGCTCTCCATTGCAACCAATACCCATTTCTCTGCCTTTGCTTTCCGGTTTTAATAGAAAAAGAAAATTTCCACTGCACTCACGTGCACGTGCTGTGTCCCGTTGTCGTATAATTTTCTTTTTTTTTCCTATTGCCGCTGCTGCTATTTCTGCAGTTGTGGTAAAATCGAACTATAACCTTACAAAAGCTCCTCCTACCCACCACAATATTTTTTTTTTCTTGCGGTACCACAAAATTCCCGTTGCAACGGTTGTAACAACGAACCTGAATACACGGGAACCGAAACATGACAAAAAAAAAAAAACAAAAAAAAAACAAAAACAAAAAAAAAACAATAAAAGAAGAAAATAAATGGAAAATCTGGTGTTTCGTTTGTTTGTCGCAAATTAGAACTTACCTGCCTTAACTGTGACATCCCGGGAAACAATAGTGCCAACCGCACTGCTCGCTATACAACGATAGATCAACCAGTGAACATCTTGCCGGAAGCCAACAGGTTCAAATGGTGGGAAGTATAGTGAGCCATTCTGTAGCACTAACCGGAGCTGTAAATTGGCCATGGCAGGCAAGGTGAGAGAGAAGGGAACGATTATTTATTTTGTCACTACAAGAGGGCTAGGCAATATCTTGGTTACGAGTTTAAGGTTGGAGGGGGAGGGGCAGGGGGAGAGGGGGTAAAGTAGAAACATGAACAAAATAAGGAATATAGAGTAGACAAAAAAAGTGTGTGTGGGGGGGTGGTGAACAAAACTGGGCGGTAAAGATGTAGAAATAAAAATTTTGGGGTGGGGAGGATACAAAGAGGTGGTGGAAATGGAATTTGTTAAAGAGGGGTTTGTGAAACTGATACAGAGGTGAAATTGGAGTGGTGAAGGTGAAAATATAATTACCTGCGGTATAGTCGAAACAGCATTATTATTTCCATCAACCCAATCAATTGTTGGTGACGGATTTCCACGTGCCGTGCAATCTATTCGGCTGCCGACACTATTCGTAAACTGCAAATTGCTAACTGGTTCAATTGCGAACGTTGGCCCTTGTGTATCGAAGGCGAATGTTGTTGGACCGTGTGTGTCGTACGAGCTCACACCTTGAGCTTTAATGGCTGTAAAAGAAACAAATAAAATGCATAATGCGAGGGGACGAAAATTTACTATGGTATGGTCCTCAGAATTGCTAGTTGTGTTGTTCGTAAATAAATAATAAATAAAACTAATTGTAAAATTCTTAACAATTCTTTTGTTTACTCTATTTGCTTGTTTTAGCTGTGTCCGCCTAAATGAGTACACGGGAGCTGATCAACATTGAAAAAAGTGGCACTGCAGCCCATCCTCGCCCCGCATGCCTGATTTTCCAGCCCAGAAAAAATCCAGAAGCCCGGTAAGCATCTTTACATATAATAAAAAAAATAATTGTGTGTGTCATACGACCTACAATCCTTGGGAGCGAATCTTCCTCATATTTGAGTCGCCATATTGAATCTGTCATCTTTAGAATCAATTTTGATAATATACTTGAGATCAGCAACCCCGAAAACATTAGTGCACCTATTTTCACATAAATCCGTTAAAGTTGAGAATTTTCGCTTAACGAACAATTAAAGCACGTTCACAAAGCTCTGCAATCATCAGAAAGCGGGAAGGAACCCTTCAGAGGCTGTTAAATCGCATAAACATTTTCTCCCCGTATACTTAATCAAGGTGAATTTTAATTGCCATCCACAAAAAACGCAAAGTCAACAGAGCTCGAACGCTTTGAAATAATTTATAGACTGCCGAAGGAGGTAAAGAATTTAACGATAAGGGGCAATAAAATGTTCGCGTCGGATTGAGGGTGGGGCCGTTGCTTGATTACATCTAAACGGGCATGAGAGCCACATAGACGAAGTCCTTATGGTCGGATTAATTTTATTTTTATTTTTTTTTTTTTCTTATTAAGATAAACCATAAAATCAAGGTTGGAACCAGGGAGGGGAAATCGATAAATCTTTAAAGGTATTCAGAAGTAATAAATCTCCCGTGATTACTTCTTGAGTTTCAATAAAAAAAAATTTTTTGCTTGGGAGATTGTTAAAATGGGCGGAAAATTGGAAATAATAAGGCAAGGTGAAGGCAAAGGGTCACAGCAAATTTATTTTTTTTTATCTTGCTAAAATTTTAACGATAAGAGAGAAGTCATTTATGAAATTTGAGAAATACATTTCTCCTCAAATTTCGAATTTTCACTAATTGATTTGACCTTTCCGCTCGGTCAAGTGTGAGTCAGAATCGCGCACCGAGGGTTTCCCACAATATTACAAATCATTTTATTCATCAATCCATAAATTAAGGTAGCTTCAAGGGATTTCCCTGAAAATCATCACCAGTGAGTTTTCGGGGTCACTGATTTTAAAACTGCCATCTAAATTATCAAATTAATAATATCGGATGCACTATGGTGACCGAAATACCGCAGTTTTAAGCAATTTCAATGCAACTTGATATGAACCCTCTTGGGGGTTACTGAATATATCAAAATTCAAGATGGTGGAGCAATTTTTTGAACTCAAAATGTTCCCGGGATTAAATTCCTATAGCAAATTTACAATCAACGACCCCGGAAACTCCTCTGTATACTATTTACGCCGATATGTCTTGAATTTGAGAATTTTCGGTTCCTTATTCAATCTTTAGTTTTTCAATTTTTTCCAATAGTAAATTCAAGCGACCCCGAAAACATAAAAGCACCAGTTTTCATAGTAATCGGTAAAAATTGAGAGTTTTCTCTCCGCCATGTTGAATTTCCAATTATTAATGGATCTCAAAATCAGATCAGTGACCCCAAAAACCCCTATGCATTAATTTTTACTGATATTCGTTTAAGTTTTATTGTGCTACTTATGAAAAAAAAAAGAGTGGCCCATGTCCATTGTCGGGTTTCGGGAAACCTCTTTGCCAATTTTCGTCGAGATCGGTTTAGTAATTAACCCGTTAAGGGGTAACAAACGTAACGACAGACAAGCACTCTTTCGCATTTATAATATTAGTTTTTATCAGTTTGTTATGTTGCGATTTTCCAGCACATAATTTAACGTTCCAACACTTTAGCCCTGTTGGACATAATTCACTTTTGGGCTCAGAGGGATCAATACATATCACCTACTCCGGTGAGTATAACCTTTAAATTGCTTTTCCGGTTTTCGGCCGTGGGTGTAAAATTCACAATTCTTCTCACACCCAACAAATTTGCAGGAAAAGCAGTGGCCGTCAATATTTTGGCACCAAACGTAATTCGTTTGATTGTGGAGTCCAAAATGTTATTAGATTTGAATAGTTCATGCACGTGCACATATACAGATTTACTAAAGCCCTCTATTGGCGTTTATTGGCGGCACTGAAATTTTTCGCTCAAGCTACTGACAACTGTGTCAATTTTTTTCTCCGTGGGGCAAAGTAATTTGCTGGTTCTCGCTATCGTTTGAATTCTGTCCACTTCGTTTTTTTGGGTTAACTGTATTTTTTTTCTTCATGGTGGCTGCACTGTTTGATGGTTTAACTTTTGGACGAATTTTTTACGGAAAATGGGTAAATTCGGGCATATGTATAAATAAGTAAAAATGAGGCGGTTGGGGGGGTATGTTGTGCAATGTACACACAATCAAGCAAACAGGGAAACAAGCAAACAAATAAAAATACGAAATTCTGACTTGGGCCTAAGAGCACCCCTCTTCAATTTACCCATCTATTGGGGGCCTCCCGTCCACATCTAACATAACTGTCTCGGCTATATAGATCAAGAGGGTCAAGAGTTCGACGAGTGTTCAGTTTGGGTGTACGGTTTGGTGCGGTGCGGTGCGGGGAAAATACGAGGGGTATACACAATATGCCCCCAAAAACAAAAGGTAGTGCAAAAGCAATAATAACAAGTTCTCGGGAAACTTTAATGAAGGTCAACTCCTTCCAAACACCAAAGGGGAAGAAGCACTGAATTGTGTATATCGTACCTTAGCTACCACCACTGGCGATGGCGGAGGCCCAGTTCGCCTCTGTACGTCTACTGGCAGCTGTGTGAAACTTTTTTTTTTTTTTTTTGTGCCATAGACAGGTGTGACGGGGATAACTAGGACACCAGGTGGGAAACAAAAGGAGGACATAAAAAAAATTTTTTTCTTCCTTTATGTGCTGTGACCCTTTTTCCCATTTTTCTTTCGTTTCTGTTTTTTTTATTATTTTTTTTTTTTTTACTAATTTAACCCAAAAAGATGCCCGGCATGAAGTAGCAGCAGTGATTTTTCCCAGCAGTTGGTATATCGACTTTGCCCTCTCTATCAATTAATTTTCGTGGATAGAGCTCCCATAGGACTCCCGTGGTGGAAGGGCTCATTCGAATGGCCGATATGGGGAAATCCAAAAGAGCGATAAACAAAAGCCGACCAACTACAACTGAAATGAAAATTTTCCCGAAATTAATACATTTCGAAAAGGGCCGCCGAGCCGCATCACCCCCGCTCCCTAACTCCACGTCCGGACAGGCTGGCAGGCAGGCATTCATTCAGAGGAAACCTTTTCAAGCTCCCAGCTTAATCCCTCATCGAAATGCCCCGTAATCCCTGCATTTACCTTTCCGCAAAAGAATATTGGCCGCGCTGGGCCAGGATACACAATGCCATTCATTCAATTATGTGGGGTTCCCATTCACATACAACATTCCCCTTCACCCCCTATCATTGCGTTTTGGGATGGTTTGAATGCCCCACGGGTGCAATGTGTGGGGTTACGTTACGTGGAGTATACACGTATCCCAGAGAGCTATCCTCTTTCTTTCGTTAAAGGCATAAAAGTGCCCAACATTATTTGCTGCTGATGTTGCTGCACCCCGCCTGTATCCCCTCCCTCTAGCAAGAATTGGGCCTCTGAACGATTTATAAGAGTGGGGGAAAATTTAAGGCTCCGTGCCAATATTTTAAATTGATTTAATAATTAATAAAATCTGTTTTTGAAACCTTCAAGCTCTTTCACGCTTTTATAACCACAAAAAAAGTGGTGGGGGGAGGAAGGGGCTACTCTTATAGAGACGTGGAGTGAGTCATGTGGGGCACCTACCCATCCCTTGTACATTATATTTCATTTAAATTTTCTTACAAACAGCCATGCCATCGTCCAATTTATCCCCACCTGTTTTAAATTGTCTACAAAGTGTGTATAATGTAGGGGAAGAATGGCGTGAATGAAGGGGACTGGTGGAACAGGGTGGGAGAAGGTGTGTAAAAATGTAGCCCTTCCCGCAGAGAAGAAATAAAACAATAAAAAAAAAAATTTGAAGACGATGGAAAATAATGAGGGCCACAGACAGACGAATGAAAAATGAAAATTAAACATAAAACTCCAAAGGGGATTTTCCAAAGTTTGAAGGGGTTGAAGAAAACCGCACAAAACTTTCATACCACACGACCACAATCCACCCCTCCAACCCACCCTAAAATGATTCGTTCCCCCCACCACGAGGAGTTATACTAAGTTCTGTAAAATTGTGAGATGCATTTTTGTTTTGTTTTTTTTTGTTTTTTTTTTTCGTTGTACAGTTTAAACCATATTCCACCCATCATTTCACACCAGAGATTTTTATTTTAATTTTGGGTTTTGTACACACCCCACTCCTGTCTACCCTTTTGGCAAGACACACTATACCCCCAGCACAAAAATTTCTCACCACATCCTCCACCTAGATTTGGACTGATGAATGACGACCGACGGAGATATGGAGGAGATGTGGAGAAAATATGTGCAGGGTAAGTAAAAAAAGGATTGTGGGTTGCTGGAGGGTGTGGGGGGGTAGGGGAAATATAAAAAAGGGTATTCTGACGGTTAGTCATTAAAAGGATCTGTGGAAAAAAAAATGTCCTTTTATGTCCCGCCAAAAGGACATAAAGCCCCGGCGCAGCGGTACCCAAGTAATTGAGAAGAGTGGTCAGGACAAAAAGAATAAAAAAAAAAAAACAACCAAGAAGAAGAAAAAAATGAATTGCTGCTTCTCATGAGCTGAACTTATTTCATATATCACCAGGAGAGATTGCAGAGGCGGCTCTCCTGTGATTTCTTCACAGTATAAAAGGATTTTTATTTTTTTTATATTTTGCGTTAAGCCGAAATGCATTTCATATTTTTTTTTTTATTTAAATTACTGCCCTTCTCGTCTCCCTTTCATGCTGTGGCCTATGCACTTCCTGATGGTGGTACGACACCTTTCATGCCCCACCTCAGCCCTCACCACTTCGTGATCAGACATCATGCATCTATGCATAACTGTGGAATGGTAGACACCCTACCCGTCTCGAGACTAGAACACACACTACATATAGTGGGTGCAAAGCGGATCGGAAACAAACAGGAGCTTAACACGGACGCCCTCTCAAACTTTTTGAATTCAGAAGTGGGATGGTGGGGCGGTATAATGTGAAGTTTAGGGAGGGTAGGGGAGGGGGTGTTCAAATAAGTTGGCAAAGGATTCGAACGAGACATCGTCTGTCTAATCCATTCGCCGTACCATCAAACGCCCACATATATGCTGGTGGTGCATTTATTTCGGCACCATCAGTGCTGGCAAGAAGTAGCACTTGAAAATAGCTACCCCTCTGTAATGAACCTTCCGCAAAAATTATCCGCGTCGTACAAATTGCACATGGCACATATGTAACACACTTGTCGACATGATACGCCTGAGTTGGCCCTCATGTATACATTTTAATCTGCGCGAATAATGTTCAAGTAATTTCCGTCACAGGTTGCTAATGATTTTAGGGTCACCCTACCATGTCTCATAACGAAAAGAGGGGGGGTGATGAAAGTTGACAGTGATGGTGAGTTGGGTGGGGGGAGGGGGGGGGCGGTAATCATACACATGCACTTGAAAGAGTTTCAATTAAGTGTCATTTATGGGACACATATGATGCGACAGCGACATTCGAAGTGTTATACATCATATCAACCGTCTGATGGTATGTCGACAATGATAATGTCGACAAACGTTCAGGTTGGCCTATGTTAGAGATACGACAACGGGCGTCAACAACGACCGACATCTATGATGGCTACAGTTGTAAAGACGATGAGGGGTGTGACACACCGTCTCGCGTATACTTTTTTTTTTTCCGTATTACGACCGACGACAGCGAGATGTACTCAAGGCTTGCGTGTATTACAGACACTCGACAGTGATATGCCTTAAAGGTACTTGTGGATTTAGCATCAAAGTATAGTAAGTGCCTCGCATTACTCGTGCGAAACAAACTGAACCTCTTCAGGATATAGGGATACCAAGATAACGGAGAGAGGCTTACACCAGTCTCTTTGAAAGGGTTAAAGCTTACAATCATACACCACTTTCTTCCGCCCCCATCTATAGCCACCCATACCTCCCATACAATTAATCCAGGAAAAAAAAAAATACTGCATCACTGCCTTAAAGACAGTTTGGAAATTGTATCCGTTGGTAAATGTTAATTTGAAATTATGAAGTGGGAAATATGGATTGGTTCCATGTAAAATCTGAGATCGGGTTCGTGTACATGATATAATTTTGGACTTTCACCAAAATTGGTACATAGGGTTTTTTTGGGCTGCTGATTTCAAATATGTTGCACAATTGCATACTTATATTCAAGATAGGGGGCTCTAATGAATAAAAACACTTTCAGCTTCTAAGACATCTGAGAAAATGGGAAATTGTAGTTGCAATGTTGGTGATTTTGTTTTTTTTTTTTTTTTGTGGAGACATGTGTCAGCGGTTTTGTCTCGGAATAAGGTAAATCCGGTGCCGTAGGCCACAAGCGTTTACAGCTGGTAAAAGTGTGCAAAATAGAAACAAGAAAAGGAAAAGGAGGTAGGAAAAAAAAGACCATAAGCACCATTATCGTCTCCTTCACCAACTTCACCAAAACACTTGGGTACACCCTCAAATTATTATTAAATTTTTTTTTTTTCATTTTTTTTTTGTGTGTGTCATAATTTGAATTTACACAGGAGCTGATGAGGTGTGCCCTCTTGAACGTAATACGAACACCCACAACTCCACAGAAGCCATTCACACCCCCCAATGTAATTCCCCCTGAACACATTAAAAGTCTTCTGCAAAAATGAAGAAAAATGCTGAAAGCCCTCTGGTGTTTTGCAGAATTATTTCTTCTTTTTTTTGCGGTTTATTTTTTTTTTTCCTCCTTGAGAACCAACCCCTCAATCAGAAAATCCTCCACTTTAATTTCGAAGTGGTTGTTAAGGCTTTATTCCCCGGCGCTCGCTGACTGCCCTCTAACCCTAAATGAGATAAAATTAGAGGGAGGGGGTGGTGGCAAAAGGGATGATAATTTTCCGTAAAATGCAATCTTTTTCCGGATTTTATTTTATCATTACGCAAAGTGGGTGACTTTTGCATATCTTTGATGAAAATCATTTCATTCGCGTCATTTCTTCCTCTGGAGATTTGGGTTTAGGGGTTTAGCCGCCCGCCAGCTTAGGGGAGCTGTCGTGTCTCGTTTCATTTTTTTTCCACTAATTGACGACATAAAAAAAAAATTAAATCGCATCCAATTAATGCGGCTCGAGCACACCACCCGTTATATTACTCGAATAATTTGTCAAAGAAATGATTTATGTGACCCCAATGTACCAATCTCATCCCCCCCAACACTCCTCTGTGGTAATGTTACAAGATTTCCACTAAGGAGGCTTTATAACGAAATTCGAACCTATCACCCGAGAGGAAGGGAAAAAAAAGTAATTAATAGGGATCCTCTGCTAACTAAGCTACTGCTCCTTTCCAAAAGGGGAGGGGGAAGGGGGGTCTTTTGGGGTGAATATTTGGAGGTGACTAAGGTTTGAATTTTTGGAAATAATTACACGAAACATTTCGATTAGGGGATTACCTCAAAAGCCTAATCATTTCCTGCAATACTTGTTTTGGGTTTTGCGGCATAAAAAGAAACACGTTGTTACTTTAGGAGAATTTAAGATTCAATTCAGGGTTTTCTTAGGTACTAAGGAATTGTTCCAATTAACAGTAAAACTGTGCGGTTTTTTGTGTGTTTTGGGCTAGTGGGGGCACTCCCCTTCGATTGACACCCAAATCACTTCAATGCGAGAAAAAAAAATTTTCGCCCAAAAAAAGCAATTTTAGCGAAAAAATGGCGAAATTTAACACGTCCTTTTTTTGGTGTCAAATGAAAGCTGGTATCAAGGGCTTTTCGGAACAGTAGCCCTTTCTGCATGCAAACACCTGTAGGCTCAGGAAATCGTATCTAAAGTGTAAAAAATTGCGAAAATCAGCTCCCCGTTCACTAAAAAGACCACAACTCCCGAATTCGACCGACCTGGTCGCACTTTTTTCTCCTGAGCAATAGCACACATGATAGGGCTTCGGATAATAGGGTGAAATAAGTTACGCCAGAGGGAAATTTCTAACCTAGCCGGCACAGTGGGAGTCACAGTTTACGCAAAAAATCAGTTCTGCAGCCCTTTTTTTGAGGAAATCATTTTTTTTATAAAATTTTATCAAGGCCGTTTTTGTAAGCGAAATGTTGCAAATAACGGTAAGTGTGTAAGAGTTTTTGCAATCTGCTCATCTCAGCAAACGCTCATCTGTCCGAAGAAAACAAATATCTATTCTGCGACCCTTTTTTATAGAAATAATATTTTTAGGGTTCTGTACTTTAAGAGGGGGAAAGAAACGAAACCATTTCAAGATCATTTGTACGTCCGTCTGTCTGTCTCAGACGTTTTTCCTCGAAAACGACGAGTTGTACGAATTTTAAATATTTGCATGTTACGTATTCGTAACATGCTGTCGCAATCCGTCTGTCTGTCTGTCAAGACTCTTTTTCTCAGGAACGTCTGAGTGTACCATAGACTTTAGATACAATACGCGTTAATGTGCGGTTGAGAACTATCCCCAAGTATTTTTCTGACTCAACATAATCGATAGGTGTGCCATCTAATAAAATGCCCCGAAATTTATTTGGATTGAGTGTTAATTTGTTTTTATGCAACCATTCAAAAATTCTATTTGTAGATCTCCATTCTATGGAATTTAGATTCCGGTACACATTTTAATTGCATGCGATTACATTTGTGGAAGGTTTTTTTTTCAAATCATTAATGAGCAGGTAAAATAACAAGGGGGCAAGTGTTGAACCCTGTGGCACATTTGAATGCAATTCGTTAAATGCAGATGAACGTGACCCAATGGTACAGTTTTTGAAATCTGCCAACAAGGTAGGAATTGAAATTGGAATAGGAAGTCACTAATTTGTATACACGAATTTATTTAAATTAGTAATTATACCGATAGAATTCTGATGGAACGAAAAACAGTTTTTTCTTGTGGTTTAGACTCTTTGGTACTGTTTACGGAACCCTTATCGCGTCAGTCCTATACTCGCACTTGCCTGATATTTTTAATTTTACCGAGGCCTATAAATAACGTGTGAGGGGATATTGTGATAATTTTCGAAATAACGGTAAAAATGTGATTACACAAAACAATTATTCCGTGGCGTTTTTTGAAGATCTTTTTCTTTTTAATAATAAAGCGTTTTGCCAAATTAAAAATGTGTTTACTATAAGAAAAATATTGAAATTGTGTGAAAAATAAATTAATAAAACTCTTGTTCTTTTGTGTTCTAGATTTGGCCCCTTTCCCCCCAGGTACACAATACGAGGAATTTTTGGGTGAGTACAAAATAAAAATTGTGAATGGAAAAGCATTTTTTTTTAATCAAATAAAATTGCATCATTGGGCAAAGACAATCATAAAATATCCGAAAGATGCATTTCGAATGTATTTTTCCAAATTTTTCAGAAGAAAAATTAAACGGAAAATTATGTTCAAAAATATTCAAAAAAAAAAAGGGGGGATCCTGGAAAATGATTTTGAAATATTTCTTACCTTTGCCAAAGAACACCGTTAGGAGAATGCAGAATTTGGCGACTATGCTAATCAGTCTTATGCGGCCAGATGAAGGCATATAACATTGTTTAGTTCTTGAGCACATTTCCTGTGATATTATTGTTGCCGTTATAAAGTGGGTATTTTAGCACGACTCTGCACACTCTACGGGGGGTTAAGGAGGAATAATTTTCGATATGACTTAACTAGTGATAATTTCCGTTGTTGTATCTCCGTTTCGGTATCGCTCTTTATTTTTTGATTTTTTTTTAGTTGTTTGTTTGTTTTTATTTTTATTTTTGTGGTAACAATTACATTGCGTGGCAGTTGTAAAAAAGTAAAGACAATTAAAATTCGCGGGAAATTATGAAAATTCACTGAAAACATTTGAAACAAAAATAAAGAAAATGTAAAATAAATAAAATAATGTGAATAGTGAAAAAAGGGAATAAACTAATCACCGTCGGGAAACTTGTTGTACAGTGAGCGCACATGAATACTTGAAAAAACGGACAGAACAAACATTGTGTACCATCAAAAGAAAAACAAATATTTGCGGTCCTCAAAGGTCCTCAAAAAAAATATTTTTAATTTTTTATTTTTACTCTTTTATTAATTTATTATTTTTTTTTGTTTTTTTTTTTTAATTTAAAAAAAAATAAATAAATAATTTATTAATTCACTGTGTCACTATTCACAAAAAAAATATTTCCGCCACCACACTTGCCCCTCGGCTGATACAGAACATCTGATTTGTAATCGGGTTTTTTTGGGGGGGAAAAGGGGGTTAGAACACTGTAACTCTTCTTCACAGCATGGTCACAAAATTTTTGTAATAGGTCACAGCACTACACCAAGGCAGGTCTTAATATATCGGGCGCGACGATTAAACTGAATCAAGGATGTGTTCCCAGGATGGCAGGATGCTGGATGCTGTAGGAGATGCTTTTATGCAATCGAGAGGAGCAACACAAACCGAATAGGAGGCATCAACCGGCGGCAGCCACCATCAGCGGACAAGTCAGCACGCAGCATAAGAATTTTTCCTGGTGGACTTTTAAACAGAACAAGCGCACGAAACGAAAACTAGTAGCCGAGCATCAGCAGTCGCAGTAGCAGCAAAATTTTCCGTTCTCTGTGTATATACCACCGGCTGGCGTGAGCATCCACCCAGCATCCCTTCTGCTCCTAGTCGCTTTATGGCACAGTTCAGGGAGCACATTGGTTCTGGATGGTGTAGCCAAAGCCACCGTCACACCGCTATCAGGAGACGTGATGTTTATCCTCCTGGTGGAGCACACATCAGGTGCAGGTGCATCGAAGATTAGGACGACCCGAGAGACGCAAAAAAGTAAATAATATTTATTTTCCACCCTCCTCTTCGGATTGGAAAATCAAATGAAAATAAAATTGAAATAAAAAAAAATAAGGGAGGCCCGAAAGTTCCAAAACAATTAAAAAAATAAAAATCTTTACATCGCCCGCGAAAAGCAAAAAAAAAAATAAATAAAAAAAAAATACCCTCTCGCGCTCTACTAACAAACTAACTACTCGATGGGATGCTGGAACTTCGTTAACTGAATCGTTGACACTATTCAAAACTCCAAGTCTCCTCATGGGTTTTTGGCGAGCCAGGAGAAGGCAGTACGCCAACCAGGAGCACAGGACTCAACATCATGAGAGCCTGTGGGAGCAGAATGCCATTGCCTGCTTTTTACTCGCATATACCGAACACAACTCCGCTGCTACTGCTACTGCTACTGCTGCTGCTGCTGCTGCTGCTGCAGATACTACTGCTGCTGGTGTTGCTGCTGCCAGCCAACAGGCATCAAGCCGGCGGCCCATCCAGCCACCCATATTCCATTCATTCAGTATAAAGCCATCCAGCAACGGGACGCGAATCAAGGACTTTTTAAGGAGGATGAGCTTTTATGCTTTGTATGCGCTCCTGTCCGCCAAAAAAAAAAAGCTCTCCAACAAATTCTTACTCTCAATTCCGAACGTTCTATACGAAAATTCTTGCGCTCTAAGAAAAGCACAAAAGGCTTGTGCTCGCAATCGCTTACCCACCACCCGCCCCAATCGAATCGACCACCAGCTCTTTCAGTCTACGTACAGCTCTCATAGCTGCCGCCGGCAACAGCAGCCGAGCCACCGGTGTCGGCACTCGACTGTCGGCACGTCAACAACGTCTTTGTCATCACTGAAAATGTCTTTTAGTATTTTATCCCCCCCCCCCCCCTCCTCTCACCGAATATCCTAATTCTTACATTTCTCCCCTTACCCCTCTCTCTCTCTCTCTCACTCCACAAAAGCGACAAGTACATTATAAACACTGAAAGAAATTCCCAAAATACAGTTATTTAAAAGTATTTAGCAAGAAGGCAGTCTATTGACGCTTAATCCACCAAACCCCACCTCATCGTTTTCCCTCCTTGTTGTGTCCATCTAACCGACTTACAAATTCCAGCCCCCCCCCCCCCCCCATTTCTCCTTGACGTTCATAATATATCCCTCCATTCCATCCCTCGAATGAAAATATCACTGCGGGGAGAAAAGAAGAAGAAAGTTTTGAAACGACAAACTTCAACGTGATGGGCCTTGTAAGGGATGAAGGGGGTGTATTTGTGGTAGGGGGGATGATTTGGATAAGGTCAGATATGAGTTTTTTTTTTTTTTGGGACTATGACTTCAGCAAATTGTCCGACTGTAGCAGTCAACATGGGGGGGGTCTAAAGCAACTCTCTTGTGCTTTTTTTTGTACTCTCTCGTTGTAGATCATAAACGGATTATAAAACAAAAAAAAACGGTTAACCGTTGGATACTGTGAATAAACTAACAAGCCATAAGGTGGAGGTGGTGTAATTTGGAGAGGGTTGAGTGGGGGGTGTCTGGCTACAGCTACAGTTTACAAAAAAAATTCTAACTGGCCTACTTTGTTGGGTATGCAGGATTTAATCTTTGAAAGTTTCCCGTTCCATTCCTTTCCTGCCGCTAGGAAATACCCTAAGGGGTACACCAACAACGCCATGGGATAAAAGTATGGTGCGTATTTATAAGTTAATACCCCTCTAGAATAACAGTGGCTTGCTGGGCAGTGCGGGAGGGAAATGGGGGGGTGGGGGCAGATGAGAAATTCCGGATTTTGCGGATTTTCAGGAAACAAGAAAATTGCTATACGACCTCTGTGGATACCCTCCCCAACCATCCTTTACCAGATTCCACCCCCTCCGCTTCAAGTCACCGGTAAACTTAAGAGCCTGAGGATGCTTCTCATCGCGAGCGAGCAACAAACAGCTAAGACGTTGTTGGTAGTGCGTACGAAAGAAAGCCAGTAGTCGAGGCCTTCATCCGTCGTCAGGATGCCTACCTCTCCCTCTCTTCTTCTACTTCTTCTTCTTCTTCTCCTTCTTATTTGGTTATTGTAGGTGTGTAGACATTTCTTACTGAACAGTGTACCAGTCCGCGAGAGACGCACAAGGAAACGACTTTGGTAAATTAATGCGGTAATGCCGTTGGTGGGGGGGGGCAGAGCAAAGAGAAAGATGATGCCACAACGCCACCGACGGGAAACGTGTGGGTCTGGTCTTGTCCTGTTGGGAATCCACGAGAGGGCGATGTAACTAGGGGTAAGGAATAGGTTTTCATTTTTTCGGGGATGATGGTGAGTTAGATAGACAAAATTTCTCATTTCTTGTTGCTTGCCGCCAGCCACAAGTGCTTCCGGCGCGGCGGTCGAAGAGAAGGTTGAAGCTGGTGAGACGGCTCCACCGCTTCCACGGCCTGCCATGCCGCCTGTAGGCTCAACATCATGACCAACCAGTCTCAATTTCAGATTTTCCACTTTAGGGGAGGAAAAACGTTAATTCCTTCTCGCGCCTCCCTAATTAGGATAACTGCCAGTGGCTATTTTAAAGTGGCACGTTCTTTTTTTTTTTTTTTTTTTTGTAAAACGTCGACATAAATGGATACCTTGGTGAGAAGGATGGGATAGGTTTTCCTGTTTCCAGCCCCTTCGTCAGCTAAGAACGAGGGAGAACAACATCAAATTTTTTTTTCATTTTTTTTTTATATAAAAACGGCAGGAACTTTAATTTTTCGTGCTCTTCATGTTGTTAAAGGTGACGCTTTTAAAATAGCAAACACATTTTTTTTTTCGGAAAACCCTCTTTAAAACATCTTAACTGCGAAACAGAAGTGGAGACCGGGGGTAGTGTGAACAATTTTTTGCTCGCCCTTTATGGTGCTTTTCATTTACTTCAAGTGGGTGCCTCTTTGACCCTTTATCCACCCTACCGTACCGCCCTACCGTATAAGGAATTTATTCGAAAGAATGCTTGGGGAAAAACAAAAAAAAATAGCACAAGCACAAAAGAACATCTCGCAATGCACCAAACGGCAATTCCACGGCAAAACACCAGTGTGCTGCCACAAAGCGATAATTGCAGCACATCTACCCGGGAAAATATTTAGAGCAAACGAGGTAAATTTTTTAAGGACACCACCAACTCGCATTCTTCCCCCGATAAATTCCACAGAAAAAAAATAAATATCCCACCGCGGCTTGCACTTGGGGGCACAACACGAACGTGATGAGTTCAATTTGAATCACACGCAGTACCAGCAGTAGTGCAAAATTTCAGGGTAATCGGTTCAACCGGAGGGAGGGGAGGAATTATTAAGTGCTATAGAATTCACTTTCAGGCGCGAATAAAATCTGAAAAAAAAGTAAAATGTGAAAATATTTGACCATCCCGACAGATACAAGTACATCGAATGAGTGTTGCATTGTAGCAGAAACCCCTTAACCCATTTTCTGCATTCGTACAATATCCATCCCGTCCCGTCACATAAATCACCCCTGTAGCATCCTTAGCACAACCGGAGAAAATCGGAATTGATTTAGAGGACTCGACCCTGTCAAATGTAAATAAAATAAAATAAAAAAAAATTTAGGGCTATACAGGGTGCATCAGTTCACACATGCCAAAATGATAAAGGTGATACTCATAGATCTCACCTAGCCAACAAAAACATCGTTTGAAGAGGAGGGGGAAGGCATCTCAACGGTTTTCGTAAATTCGTAAAACTGCAGAAATTGGTTCCTCGTTTACTTAAAATACCACAACTCCCGAATTCGACCGACCTGGTCCCATTTTTTTCTCCTGAGCAATAGCACACATGATAGGGCCTCGGACAATAGGGTGAAAAAAGTTACGCCAGAGGGAAATTTCTGAGCTGCGGGGCCTCGATTTATAGGGTTCGCAGTAAAATAGGCTTTCAGTTTCTTACCTCTGGAACTGGCAGTTTAGGCTGGTTTTGAAGGCATTTTTTTTTGTGTTTTGGGCTAGTTGGGACAGTCCCTTTCGTTTGACACCACAATCGTTGGAATCCGAGAAAAAAAATTGTTTGCCCAAAAATATGCAAAGGGTACCCCTTGGCACTTTTTCGAAAAATCGACCAAATTTCACATGCCTATTTTTTCGTGTCAAATAAAAGCAGGTATCAAGGGCTTTTCGAGAAGGTGGTCCTTTCTACGTGGAAGCACCTGTAGCCCAAGAAAATCGCATTTAAAGTGTGGAAAATTGCAAAAATTGGTTCCTCGTTCACTTCAAAGACGACAATATTATTTTATTTTTTATCTTTTCATCTAATTAACGTAGAAACATAAAACTCACGCCAAAAAACTACTATCTTAATGTGGTTTCCAAAAATGCCACCAATGGTGCATCTACCTCCATCACTGCAGGTACAGTCATTTAGGAAATTGAAAAAAAATTCTCGAAAATTACCTAAAATTCACATTTCTTCTTATTTTTCTCCGAAATTCATGTAATTATTGTACGTCATTTTTATTATCATTGAATTGCCCATCTTTTTGCCTTTCCATAGAGGTACAACATGTCCAGGTAGAGAAAGGATAAATGCGAAAAACCAATTGTGGTCCTAATTTTTCCTTTTTCGCGCTGTAATTTAAAAAGTATTAACTTTACGAAAAAACTTGATGTGACTAAATTTGTAGATATTTTCAACATCTAATAAAATATGTTTAAAGTTTTCCTGTAGCATGTCTAGAAGATCAGATATTTACGAAAAACGAGGAACGCCAACGGTTGCCAGGGGGAATAGATTTGAAAATTTTATAAGAAATCAGTTGCCCTAATTCGATTATACGAAAGTGGACTTATCAAAACAGAAATTCCATTCACTCATCTCATTTTCGAACTAATTAAATTCCTCCAGTGATGCACAGTTGCGGGCGCAATAGGAGGGGCAGGTGTTAACTATCGCAAAATATATTAACGAGCTAAGTGCCCTTAAGCAGCTCATTAAAAGCGATTCCCTGAACCCGAACCTCAAGCGGGCTGATATCTAATTATTTTTCGAGTAATCATTTCTCTTGCGCAAATTCCTCACATTAAATTGAAATTTCTATTTATTCAGCAAAGGGGCGTTCCTCCGCCTGAATCAGCTCCTGCCAGCACAGTAATGTGTTACGCACGATGCCCATCATTTTTCTAGCTGGACGTTGGACCTGCCCTGTAGCCACACCACACCACCTACGAGTTGCAGCGATTAACAGCAGCTTGGAGTTTTGGAGGTGTTGGGTCATTTTACTAAGTTAATTAAAGTTTTAATGGGGTTTCGTAGAACAAATAAATATCGATAGGGTTGAGTTGTGATGGATAGGGTCCGGTGAGGGCAGCTAAAACCAGACTGCAGCTGAACAAGATCCAGTAGCATCTCTACATTAAGAGTGGGTGAAGAGGTGAGGAGGTGATGTACAATTTTAATGGGTACCAGGAACTGAAGCAAACTCCTGTTCGCTACAGTTGAGAGGCCACTGCCCAATATCAGCTTTAGTTTTGCAGACTCGTTTATCCCAACAATCGATGTAATTTTAGAGAGGTTTTGGGTCTTATTTGGTTAGCCTGTGCCCGGCCCTTACTCCTCTACTCCTCTACTCCCCTTCCCAGCCGAATTTCTCTGCTATTTGTGTATACAAGCCCTGGAAACAGCCAGTGAACTTTACATGCTAATAGGATACCCCGGGTTATCTAGGGATACTACAGGCATAGGGAAAATTTTCAGTCCACTACTAGGGGGCACTACAAGCAAAATTATACAGACAAATTCAACTATATGTATATGTATATATATCGCCTCTTGTGGCCCCCGTGTTTCCTTTGTAAGCGCACTTTGGTTACGTGGGTTTTGAGGGAGGGCATGCGAAGTTGAGTTCATACACACAACACACCAGAAAATCGTGAAATGCCTCTCGTCGTTTCGCGGCGAATTTAATTAATTTTCAGGGAAAATACACACTATATTTTCACCACCATTCCCCGTCCCTCCCACAGGCCACAACTCACCCGCCCCCTCACCCATCCAACTCCATCCAATCTATCCTATGAGTTTTCCTTTACTCACCAGAAACGGGTCGTGGCAAGGAATTTTCTGAAAATCAAGGAATGTTCAAAATTCTCAGTGTAAAATGCCTAAAATTGTGTTTATTCTCGTCTCTATGGAAAATGGTGAAGGTAATGGCTGCAGGAGAGGAAAAAGGAGTAAGAGGGAGGCCAAGATATTTTTTCTCTAATCATTTTTGGCTTTTAAGTGGACACTGGCTCGTCAAAATGAAGGGCTAAACAATTAACGCGGCGAAATGATGCAATCGAAAGGATTCAACTCCTTCCCTACCATAAACCAACATCAGGTAAAAATCCGTTTAAGCTTTTCTCGTCTCCCCCTCCGACCCCCACTCCCCACCCCCGCGGCCTCCAATTCGCTTGCCAGAAGCCTAAAATCCTTACAAAATGCGATAAAAGGATCTCCAGGCCCTTGAATGCGGATGAATTTTGTTTGGGGCAGAAAAAAAAAATAATAATAATAAATTTTCCGGTAGATGGTTGCAAAAGTTTGAGGGGTGGAGGGGGGGTGTATTTGGTTAGTGATGCAGTGATTCGCAAAAATGCCACATGTACCCATCGTGTGACCTCATCGCAATCAAACTCCTTCAAAATGTTGACATAAACCGATCGTACAGTCGCCAGCTGCATCGGCAACATAAACCACCCCCCACCATTTTCTTCGTCATCTCTTTTATCACCTGTCTCTCAATAATTTGCCGTATTCTCATCCCTCAGGTTTTCATCGTTTTATCAAAGGGCTTTCAACCTTCTCATCCAGTGTGGCCTCTGTTCTGTTCGTTTATATACTAGAGCCCATCCAAGCCCCTCCCAACCCCCCCACTTTCTCAACGGAGAGATTCTCTATAGATCCAGCAAAATTTAATGTAATGTTTTTTTCTTATTTTTTTATTTTTATTTTTGAAAGTGTGAGACCAGCAAAAAAGAGGTGAGACATTCGGCAAAGGCGTGATGTTCCTATCCTATCCTATCCCTCGTTTATCTTTCTGTGAAAATCAATCGGATAGAAAGTATCACCTTGTGGGGGTGGTGGTAGTTGGTACAAGCGGTGAGGTAGTGCCGGGAGGGGTCAATAAAGTACAAATTGACTTGGCGTGAAGGGTAGACGAGAGGTAGTGGCACTGAGTGTGTTTAGCAAGAAGTCAACAGGAAGAGTTACGTGTACAACAGCAGAAAAAAATTGGTCCTTTGGTAAGGTTCGTCACCGGTAACGTGGGAATATAGTAGGTAAAGCTAAATGGCACAGAGCGGTTGAGGGGGGGAATGTAGTGGGGCAGCATCAGCAACTCCGCGCCACGTACAAATAAAAATTCATATCTCTCCCAATCGTCCTTTTTCTCTTTGAATATTTTAGCGCTAAATATAATTACTGTAATTATAAAATCCACTAAAATGAAAAAAAATTAATTGCAATTGACGATTGAGTTTTGAGCTTTGATTAAATTAATTACAAGCGGCAATTAAACTTAATTGAAAACTGCAATTAATCTTGTAGTTTAATTAGATTAATTACAATTAATTTTTCAATCAATTCAATTTCAATTGATTAGTTAATTAACAAAATTAGGTTATTTATTTATTTATCGAAAGTCGTTTCGAACGGGAATACACAACAGGCTACAAAAATAGTAGCGGACCGAGAATAGATCCTTGTGGAACTCCAGATAATTGGAACAAACTCGAAGGATGTACACCCCGAGAAACCTACATGCATTTTATGATCAGTTGACTAATGCCCAACACTGTCCATGGCCCTCATATGGTCAACATACCTGTACATAGCTGCACTAATATTTTATTTTACTGATATTATAAATGTGAAAGACATGAGAGAAAAATTTGGTATGGGCTAAAATTTCGCGGATGACTGTTGAAGTCTAATTCCTTCTGCTGCCAATTTCTTACTTACTCAAGCGGACGTCCATTCCCTTTATGAAAAACTTAAAATGCGAAGTCTTGCAGGCATTTAAAAAAAAAAAAAAGAAAAAACAAAACAAAACTATTTTGCTCCGAAGAATTTGCTTCATTCAAAAAGCCAGAGGAAGGCCATTTATTGGTGTGTGGCTGTTGTGGTGTGAAAGTAGTGCCTGTGATGTGGTTGGTTTGCGGAAAGAGCTCTTCAGCCGTATCAGGAGTAGTAAGGCAAGAAACGACATTTGTGGAACGATAGCCTTTCAGAAAAAAACAAAAAACAGAAAAACAAAAAAAGAACAATACAAACAAAGCAGCTGAGGGAAAGAACAACAAAAATGACTGAGGCATCAGCAAAAAGTCTGCTGTTACTTTCTGCTTCTCTGCTGCTTTTCTTTCTTTTCGAAGCGTTGTGCGTTTCACTTATATAAAAGACCGACTGGTGCGGGGGGTGCTGGGCAACAACAAAAAAAAAATCCACTGAATATTATTTTTCACCCCCCCCCCCCCCCCCCCCGTACCCCACATCACACAAAAGTGGCGTATTGCCGCCTTTCGACCGAATAAAACTGCTTTTGTTTTCCTCGGTTTCTGTTTGTAAAGGCAGAAGATGACGAAGATGAAGGATTCGACCAGGTAGAGGGGCCGAGGGGGGAATGACGAATTGTGAATTTATCGAAAGTCGTCGGCTACGTCAGCGGTAGCAACAATTTGCACGTTCAATTAAATTTTTCATTGCAACAGTTTTGGAAGGGAAATATGTGGTGGCAGGTGTGGGGTCAGTTTAAGATAGTCCCCGTGCAAAATGTCTACTGTATGTTTATGTGTGTGTGTTTGGTGCATGCTTTCTTGGGGCTTTTGAGCACCAGCCCTTGACAGCACCTCCTAATTACGAAACGTTTAAGGTAAGGGGGGAAACAGTGATATGGTGAGTGCAAGAAGCATAGGCTATTGGTGCAGTCGTCAGCCGTCAGCCGGGGGCACCCATCAGCACCCATCAAGCGCTCTTCCCCGCTCCACTTGCTCATCTTAATGCAGGCAGAGGGTATAATGTTTTCTTTCACTGCAACAAAAATTTTGTTGACATTGTGCTCATCGCTGACATGTAATTAAAGCATCTTTGCTGGGTGCCTCCTATCTGCTATGTATCTGCAGGATCCTACTATCCCCTCACGTGGCAAGAATATAATCACTGAAACTGAATACCGAGAGAGAGAGAGAGAGAGAGCAGAGGAAAATCCCAGCCGGGGAGATAGATGGGTGGGTCTAGAGTGGGCACTTTGAATAAATGAGCCGGCTGAAGAACGATCGAATTCAAAATTGTTTTGCAACCGCTGATGTTGAGGGAACGACTTGATTTTCTGTGATTTATTTCCTTTTTTTTTCGGTGGAATGTTAGAGCCTAAGGGTACAGACGAAGGGTAGACATATTATGAGCTTTGGTGGAAATTTAAAAAAATTGATATTATGCCGAAGCAAACATTTTATGCCAAAGTTTCTATAAGAAACAAACAAGGTGACACTTTTAAGTGTGTACACATCTACATATACCATTGGGGGGGTAATTAAAAACATATCAGTCCATCATCTTAAATTCGTTATTTTTGGCACCAGATTGAAAATAAGCGACCGCAAAAACCACCTAATACAAAATTTCGGTTCAATCGATATTCGGAAATTCGATAGTATTGGGGCATTGATACCTTAAGTCTAAAACCTGTGCATAGTCGTAACACGCCTGTAAAATTTCATCGAAACCAATTAAGTAATTTCTGCTCGACTTGCCATAAAAATCACTGCTTGGTATTCACTTTTCAATTACAATGCATAGATAATGCGAAACACGCCTATAAAATTTCATTTCCAATTTCTTTTCGTATCCTGTGACCTCGACGGAGCACTTCTGAAATTATTTTAAGTGACTATTTGAGGGAAGCACGAAATATCTAAATTGTATGGAAGTATATTTATATTTCATAGATGTGACGCTCAACTAAAATGTTTTTTAAATATTTCTATATGCATATGTATATGCAGGCCCTGTGGGTGTCGCAGTTTGCAATCCACTCTCTTCCTCCACATCTATGTAATTAGCATAAATTAAACACACTTTGTCTTGGCATGAAATTGGAGAATTTTGTTGAAGACAAATAACTGACGGTTGGTCGTTGATGTGTCGTCCATGGCAATCTGTCACCAGTGCCACATCCTCTCCTAGCTGCTCCATCACGAGTTATACAAACCTCTCTCCCCCCCCCTCCCTGTGTTAAACCGGATCTATCTACTGTCCTTGAGGTCTCTTCCGGGCAACCATAAAATTCCACCTTCCCTGCAAATTCTCTCTCGAGTAGTCAGTCGGTCTTTACAGGGGGTGAGCTGCTTTAACTACTGCTGGGCGCAGTCACCCGTCGGTGGTATCTTCCCTGGCTACAACTAACTATTGAATAACTTTCTTCCTGCATATCTAATTCTGGCCTTTCCCATAACTTTTCAAACTATGTAAATTTCAGCATGAATTCATGTATTCCAGCATACGCCCCTCTCCCGATTTCGGCCTCTCTCCCCCCCACCCTCCTAATGTATCAGCGCTGATAGCTGTATAACTTGAAACACTGCTGGCGGGATTCGGGCTGTTACATTTCCATGTCGCCCAATCTGCCTGCCTTTAAATTTCCCCCACCCCCCCAGCCTTCAATCTTCCCCCACCATTGCCTTTATATCCCACTCCTCTGCACACAGCTAGGCACGTACTTTAGCCGGAGTAGCAAAAGGTCCTTGTCGCCCTGGTTGTTGCTGCTGCTGTTGTTGTTGTTGTCGCCTTCATCGTCGTCTTTGTCGCAGTAGTTCGGCTGTATTGTCGACTAAATGGCTTATTTGAGTTTAGGAACAGCAAACTATTTCCATTTTGCCTTTTGCTTCTTTTCATTCAATTTTCCCCCTCCCATTCCACCCCTCCCGTTAGCAGTCGATTCGACTTCTTATTTTACAATTGTGCCACCACATTTCTGGGAAAATGTGTACAAAAAAAAAACACCACCCGAATCCGAAACCTTTTTGCAGGCCTTACAGAGCAGGAAATTGTTGCGTTTTGTAACTTTTTGCTATTTAGAAAGGTTTCCCCTCCCCCAATCACTCTCCCCACCACCTTTTCGCTTATATGTTTTGAGACCGTCTCATTTGTTTTATCAATTTTTCTTTTTGCTCTATTTTAATTTCATGTATGTTTGCAGTAAGTTAAGCAAGTTGATAAGTGAACTATATTTTTTTTTATCTTCAAAGTCGACAATCGATTGTCGATAAAATCGATAACTAATTGCCATTCCACCCTCCTCCGGCACACATGGGTAAATTGAATTCAACAATTTCCTGCAAAAGGACTCGCCGAGGTATGCACCAACAGCAGCCACTCTTAAACTTTAATTGTTGGCAAATTACAAGAAATATCGCTGCAAATCAACCCCCCCCCCCCCCCCCCCCGGTCCTGGAGGGGAAAGGAATTCTTCGGGCCACATCACATCTCAACGTACACAAAAGAGCAAGCCCTCTTGAAAAGTAATTTTAACAAAACATGAGAGGAAGGGGTGGGTGACACAAAAGCAGAAAGCAATAGCATTACAAAGGTTTCAGAGTATTGAGCCCCGAGGGTCAGAGGGCATAAAATCCCTCTCTGTATAATTCGCCACGGTAACCTTCGATTTTTGTGATTTGGGGGCTTCGGTAGCAATTACAAAATCGATTTTCTGCAAAACAAAAACAAAAAACAAAAAAGGCATATGCAGCAGCCAATTTTCTGCCTCGATAAGCCTGAAAGGCAGTAAAACAAACGTCGATTTTTTTTTTCGTCTTACACACTTTGGAGTATAACTGATATTGTCAGACGGCGACAAGGTTTTGGCGAAAATTGAATTATATTAATTTAATGAAATTGTAAGAAAAGTGAAAGAGCCCACGTTATGCCAGAAATGGAGGAGGGGGAAGGACTGAAAAGGTGGCAATGCAACCTACTTTATTTTTAGGGTATTCCGAGTATAAGGAACCTTTTCTGAAAATTTCATCAAGTCCGATTATGGATTTCAGTTTTTGTCGATCGAAGAAGTTTCACCTCAAAAAATTTTTAATTGCAATCAAATGAAAAACAACAATGCGATAATTCACTGCCATTCGGGTATCTTTCGCCCCCCCCCCCCCCCACCGACCCCTTCCCAACGGCAATCGGTAACGAAACGCAAAATTGAAATTTCGTAAAAAGCAACAACAGCAGGAAAATTGAGGGAAGCATTTCATTTTTTTATTTTATTTTATTTTTACCCGTCTTGCAGCTGCCAACGTTCTCATAGGTTTTATGCTGTTAGCGATTTATTAAAACAAAAAAAAAAAAACAAAATAAATTAACAACAAAAATGAAAAATCCCGAACTGGAGTTTCTGATGATGAACAACTCCCGCACGACTTCCCGCCACACACCTTTTCCAACCAGGGCATCTGCCCGAAACTGTACCCCTCTACCCCCCCACCACCACCACCCGTCCGACAACTCGTTGGGTAATGTGATTATTGGCGGAAAATATGAGGACGTGAGGTAACACAGTGGCATGAGGATTTTTATTTTATTTTATTTTTTTTTTTTCAAATAAATTAAATTTTCATTTTCGCCCTCATAAATGGGAATTTTATTAATTAAGTCGAAAATTATGGGAACGTGATTGATGTGTGCCAGTGTGCCGTGCCGTCCGGGAAAATGAAGTCAGCCAGGATGGCTGCGGGGCGACGCGGTTAAAGTGTGTGCTGGGGTGTGAAACATAATGCAACACACAATTCAAGGGGCACAGAACGGGGGGGATGAACTGAAATATCATCGTCACGCCCGCGAGGAATTGTTTGTTTCAGTGGCCGTGTTATTACCGTTGTATCAAAGCCGCCACGGCACCATACCATCTGTACGTGCTCTTTCTTTCTCCAGCCACTCCAGGTGTGGGTTGGCACATACGGTGGGGGGTTGGGAGGGGTTGGGGTGGAATGGTAGTCAATACCTTTGAATGTGACCGTACTCTAATTGCCCACACAACCCAACATGGCCTCGAATTAAGCAGCCACCGAGGAGGCATTTCTCGTATTTTCCCTCTTAAAAAAAAAAAATTGCTTTCTTCTAATATTTTTTTTTTATTTATTTATTTTATTTTTTGCCACCACGCAGATGCCTACGATAAGAGCCTTATCAAGTGTCATACATGCCTCGCTTGAGGGTACCCACTGAAAATACATAATTCCCGAGGATTAGACAGATTTGCTCTCTGACTGGGGGTGCGGTGACCTCGTTTTCATAGCACACCCACCCAACCCCCACGAGCACAGCAGCACCAGCCACCATAGACCGCAAGTGAAAATGGGATAAGAAAATCCCCTGGACTCCAGGATTCCATTTAATTGCCCACATGCAAATGCGGTTTTGTTCCCGCCAGAAGCTGATAAGGACAACACATACGTGGTCGGGCCTGAAATTGTTGGCTGGGCGGGGGGAACACAAAGGGTGTGGACGGGACGGGACATATACCCGGCATATGGGGGTTTCACAGCGTGTTCTGCACCATAAAAACAGGGCAAAGAGGCGAATTTGAACGCAGCAAAAGTGGTGCGGTGGCCTTTTGTGCGGAAGGGGACGGGGGGAGCGATTTCTCTGTATAGTTTTTGAATCCTTTCTGAAGCTCACCTCTTCCTCCCAGGGGGTAGATATTTAATTTGTTTCTTTATGTTTTATTATGTTATTTTTTCACTTAAGCCCCCCCCCCCCCCCCCCCAACCGCCCTCCCCACCACAACGGTGTGCCAAGAGATAATCCGTACTATTTAAGATCTGTGGCAAGTGACTAAACGTGACCCACACGAAATACGGGTAGATACCAATCCCCCAGAGCCCATAAGTACATAGCATGCACTTTCAAAGGCCCGCATTCCAAAAATTTAATTTTACAAAGCCACGTCTGAAGACGAGGAAGGAAAAATGTTTTAGTCCTGTACGCCTCTTCCTCGCATAATTAAATAATGCCGTTCCCTGACTGAAATTTTCTTCAGCCGGAGAGAAATGCGAAAAATTGACGAATTTTGACATTAATTTTCCCGTGGGAACGGCAACACTGGCCGAAAAACTATAGTGAACACTTAAGTAAATGAATTTTAGGGTCAGAAGCCAGCTGTCCTGGTCTAAACTGTCCCCAGGGTCTCAAATTGATTTTTACTTATCATCGACGTTTTGTTTCATAATTGCTTCTGTGAAGTATATTAAAGGAAAATTTAAATTAATTGATTTAATTTTAATAGGGGTTAGCAAAATTCGTATGTTAATCAACACCAGGGTATTTTCTGATCTCTAATCCACTAAAGAACTTTCGTAAATCCCCCCCTCCGCGGATTCGTGCGATTGAACCGCCACTGAACTATAATCGTTTTGAATAGAAGTAAGAATTGCCTCAGTCGATATTTAAACTTTTGCGTCGATATTTCCATCACCAAATCCGAAAATGAAATTCAATTACTCATATTTGAACATCTCAAAGCTCTCTACTCATCCTGAAATGAAATTTTCAATTTCCAAAGCAAGCAGAAAAATGTGTTCGCTCCTCTGGCAAAAAGAAACCTCTTTTCATCAATTCGACAATCACAAAACTTTTCTGTCGTTCAACAGAAAAAAAAACAGAAGAAGAAGAAGAAGCAATTGTTAAAAGGAAGGTAACACTTCCCTAAATGATTTTTTCCATTTTAAAATTAACGAAGAGATACTTTCCTCCCCGAAGCCCTTTCGCCCCCCCCCCCCCCCCCCCCCCCCCCCATACAAAAAGGCAATAGAAAGGTCCTTCAGTCGAGAAACTGCAACTGAAATGCATTCATTCACAAGAGAAACAATTTAAAAGCAACGGATCTAAGCAAGAGAGGCAACAAAAAAATTTCGGGGGGGGGGGGAATACGGGCAAAGGAAAAATCGCCCAGAAAGCCAGTGGCCAGAAATGTAATCTCGGCTGGGTACCACCGAACCGACCCAACCAACCAGAAAGCAAGCAGACCAACGATAAAATCTTTATTAAACCAAAGTCCTTTGGCGACCGCGATATTGTGGCGGGCTGTGGCGAAGGGAAAAAAAAATTGTCGAAGAGAGAATTGGTGCCAGGTGGGGGGTGTATTGTGACTTGGCTAGAGGGAGAGCATTAGGGCATCTCGGGGTACGGCTGCGGACATACAAATTTTTTTTAAGTTATCCAGTTAATCTCCTCACCTTATTTATGGTGCGGCTCTCGGGGTACACAAGTGGCCACTTAAACTCTTCCCAAGCTGGCATTCAGGAAGGCGATCTTTATAGCGAAAAATGAATCATCTAGTTCTTGCCTGGCGAACACCATCATCCGGATCTGCTACCCCTTCTACTGCACTCGTGCTATACGTAAGAGAACAACGCCACCAGCTGGACTGAGGGGGGAGGGAGCTGGAAAAACGGAAAAACTTTTTCCATCATCTCGAGTGGATAATTAAATGTTGCCTCTTGTGCGAAGACGATTTAAATTTAATAATATCGAAATCGACGATGAGCTCGAGAGGGGCGCACTTTTAGCCCAACAAGCTACCCTGACCAACGATGCGGACATGGTGGAGCGTAGTTGCATTTGCCTCGCTTGATTGTGCGGTTTTTGCCCCTTTTCCTTTTTCGTGCAGCACCAACTAATCCATCCTTGTTCTTGATTAACCATACTGTCGCACAGGGTCAGTTTAAATTGGTAGTGAGTCGAAATATAATCCTGTTAAACTGCACGTCCGAAAAAGGACTATGAAAACTGATTTGCAGTAAGTGGAAAAAGTTGGGCCACCATCGAAAGTTGTGCTCCGTGCGTTATACCGGGAGGGGAGGGCTTGCAATATAAGTCTTGTGTGATATTTTGAAAGGGATGCCATCAGATATATTGGAGACGTTTATTTCGATTTTTTATTTGTTATGTACCTAATGGCCATTTGGAAGCTTAAAGTTGCCCTCTTTCCAAAATTGGATATGTGAGTTCTGTGATAAGTCCAAACTTCAATTAATTTGGTTGCTAGTGTTTAACGTATCGACTGGATACCAGGTAAATCTAATTAAGGCGCACTGACTAAAATTCCAAGCCAATTTGTGGTTTTCTTATGAATCTCATTGCAAGCCTAGGGATTTTCTCGTGCGATATACATACACATAATCCCCTCATAGACCGCAAACTGTCCAGTTAGGGTTGCTAAGCTTCCTAGAGTACATTCCCATCAGATTGGATGGGACATGAATTAGGTAAGAGAAGAGATAACTAGGAGCCGACGATAAATTTCATCACAAGTTGATTACTTTACCCCCCCCCCCCCCCTCCACACTCCTAGGGCCTTCCGGCAACTCCTTCACGAGCCAAGGGGCTTTTTGGGTAGAGTAAGCCGTTAGACTGTAATATACCTCCATTAGCCTTTAAGTGAATAATAATTTTTCTTAAAAACGGAGAACAGAAGAAAAAAATATACCCCCCCCCCCCCCTCCCTTCCACCACCACCAACAACTTGCGAAAAAATGAAGTCTTCGCCGCCGTCTCGTTCGTCATTTTATCGTGTCCTTGCCCAAAATTAGGAACAAGCTACCGGGGAATTTTGTCGTGACGGCAAACAGTTAGGATTTGTTATGGAAAGGTGCTCCCGGTGGGGGGGGGGGGGGGGGAGGTAAGCCGTGGAAAAAGGATGTAAAAGCGGAAGATATGAAAATAGGAAAATTAAAACATCACCATCCATCTTACATTGCATTTTCCTGCCACCATAACCAATGACAACTGCACACAAGAGGATACAATCGCTGTAATGGGGGAGTGGAATTTTTGGAGAATGAAATGATGCAACTGCTTACGGTTGGGAACGGGGGAAAGTGTGGGGGGGGGGCTATAAATGACACACAGGTATCCCGTATAACAGCAACTGTAGTAGCTACCATCAGCTGGAGTAGGGTATCCTGTGGGAGTTAAAACTGCCGGCATTTGGCAGCGAGATTTGTGCAAGTAAAAGAACAGCAATTGAGAACCCTACCTAAGCCCCCCCCCCCTCCCCACCCCACTCTTTTCGTCCTTTTCCGCCCCACTCCACTCCTACCAATTCACTTCTCCCTGCAGTAAATGATGGCAAAGGAGGGCACAAAATGAAAGCGAGCAAAAAATGCAATTAAGCCTAGGAAATAGGCTCTCAAAGGGGGGATGCGGGGGAGGGGGTCGGATGCTGGTGTGGATGGTGGAAATTGAGATAGAGAGGTATGGACGGATGGAGAAGGTCGTGGTGGCCCATGGTTGATGCTACTGCTACTGCTGCTGGTACTGCTGAAGGCAGAAAATTCTGAGACTGCTGAGACTGCTCTTGTACGGGGGCTCAGGCGGATGTTATAAACAAGAAGGGCTTGCAGGGGAAGATGAGTGGGTGTGTGGAGGGAGGGGGTGATGGGGAAGTTGGCTAGGTCAATATCGCCAGATTGAAATCTTCCGTGAAACAAGTTTCATGGAGCAGTGGTTGAAGGGGCCTGTGGTGGTTGCGGCGTCGGCGGCTACAACGGCGTCGACGATGGTTAAGAGGGGGGAGGGGGCTGATGATGCGGATGGCAGGAAGAGTGAAAAACATCCAGAATATAGGGGAGTGCAGAGAAAAAGAAGATGCTATATGGCCCTTCTCTCCCACCCCATCCCACACAACAACCCTCAGCTGAATATCGCGAATCAGCAGCAGAAGCAGCAGTAGCATTAGCAGCCAGCAGCGTTAAAGGTATGGCGGCAGTTGTGGCTACAGTAAATTGCTACGAAGGCATGTAGTGGGGCAGGGCAGGGAGGGACAAATGATGGAGCGACTCAGAAGGTTACGCCGGTGGTTTTGGTGGTAAATTAAGTAAATTGGTCGGAAATTGCTCCTTCTCGTAATAGGCTGAATTTGCAGTAATTTGCATTATTTAATAGGACCGTATCTATTTTCTGCCCTCTTCCCTGACCGGTGTGCTCCCATTTATTGTTTGGCCTTGTAACTCATCCTTATGCCCTTGTAAAGCAGTAACATCGATTACTTCATGAGGAGAAACTCTTTAATAATATTGTTTTTATTTATTTTCGCGTTTTTCGTTTTTTCGCACCCACACGTGACAATACGGGCACCAGACCAAAGCGTACTCAAAAATTGATCGTAACGTGGGTCTTGAAATTTAATCGGAAGACATTTTTCGGTTTACAAATATTAAATCTACCAAAATCCAAAATGGTGCACCCAAAATTTCTACCCACAACTTAAACTTCATGGAATTTTTCTGAAAATTCGCATTTGGAGGTTTTTGAGGTCGCTGATTTCGTAGATGCTAAAATTTCCAAATTTAAATCCAATATAGCCACCGAAATTCCTCCACTTTAAGCAGTTTTAATGAAAATGAATTTTACAAGGGTTTTCGGGGTCGTTGATTTTAAATCTGCTGTCAAAATGTTATCCCGGGAATATTTTCTTGAAGCTAGTAACCCCTGATTAATTTTTACGCCTTCCTCGAACCGATCTGCTGTTGCCTTGGTTTTATATACTCCTCCAAAATAGAGTGATTTTTGTTTGTATGTAAAACAACGCTCAAAGGCATACTCTAATTTGTGGACCAATCCAGCTGATATCGAATATTTCTCTCAAGCTGAGTCTTCCTTCCGAAAAGTTCGAAAGGTTCCTACAAGGTACTTTTGCCTGTTCACCTCCTCCCCCGGAGGGTAATATTCTTCTGTTTTGTACGGTTGCAGCCAAATTGTTAACCAACCCCATTCCACCTCTTATCGCCACAACAGAACCAGTTGAAGTTGGCTTTACAGCCTGCGGTGAAAAATTTATTTTTTTCTCTGGCTCTCACCTCTCCCGCACGTTTGCACATGTTAGGCTTTAAGGTTCTGCCCTTTTGCTCCTAAGTGCCTTTGGTGGACGATTTTAAGAAACCCCTTTTGCTACATGCACACTTTTGTCCCAACGTACCGCAAAACCTTCCCCCCTCCCCCCCACCAAATGCACACAAACCATTTCCCCCCCCCACCCATCCAACCCAACAATCTTTCCTAAGGCACAGCGCACTCCAACTGAAGGTAAAGGTCCGTTTCGGTTCGGAGCCAAAGAAGTGTACGTGTATGTTTTCCATCATTTCTCTCATTTAAACTTTTTTTTTCCATTTTTTTTTTTGTTCGAGTGAATTCCCAATGAAAAACTGCAATCTGCACTTAAAGCCCTTCTAACGTATTTAGCCCTTCTGCAGGCGCCGCCGCCGGTGCGGTTAGCCCACTCAAAAGGGCTAACACCGACCGACTGTGGGTGGGTTGGTTTTTTTTTTTCGCCCGACTCCTACGGGCTTGCACCCAGCCCAACCGCAAATGCAGCTTTTCCGCAAATATATTTTCTTTTCACCTGACAATCGAATAAATCATTTTTTCCGTCTCCTCACGTGTCACGTGTCGATGACACAAAGCCGCCATTGTCGCCGCTTCGTGGTGACGTGCTTTTAAGAAGAATGCACCGAATTTGTAACCAAACTTCACCAATTTTTTACCAATTCGTTTTTTTTTCGCTTTATACGTCATCCGCCCTTCCGTTCTGCGGTTTATCTCAATTAGGCCTGGCTATCAGATGGCATCCATCTCCAACCGCTCGCAAACGAACAGAAGCAATCACCCACAAAATTCCTCAACCTTGGTATGCCCTTTAGCTGGTAAAATTTTTTAATTGTCTGAACAATTAACAATTATATTTTCACATTTAATTGTAATTAACAATTAAAATTAGTTAATCTTCTGCACTTACAATTAATTAATTGTAATTATGAGTTCTAACAAAATTACAATTGATTAATTGTTAAACAATTAATACTAATTGCTTTTACAATTAAAACCACAATGACATGTAACTTAGCCCCCTCTACAACATGGTGCATCTGGTTGGTATAAATCAACCACAGTGCTTCAATTGGTGTATTTTCAGCGGAAAAAATCACCCATGTATGTATGTATGTCTCGCTAAAACTCAAAAACGGCTTGACCGATTTCGATAATTATTTTTTGTGTTTTGTTCGCTATAATGCTGGGGAGGTTTAAAAAAAATAAAATTCGGGAAACCCCAAAGGAAAAGCCAGGAAATCGAAAAAATCGATATTTCCGTTTTGTATAGGAATCGAATTTTCCAACTTCAAGGAATCTTTATGAAAAAGGCAATTGGAGGTTTTCCGAGTCGCAGATCTCGAACTTGCATTCAAAATTTTGGAATTCAAGATGTCAAATCCAATATGGCGACCGCGGAAAAGTTAAACTTCAAGCGATTTCACTGAAAATCCGAACTTTTGTTTTAGGTTTGGGTTTTTGGGGTCACTGATTTTGAATCTGCCATTAAAATTTTGGAAATCAAGATGGTGAATCAATATAGCGACCGAAAAGTTAAACTTCAAGGGATATTCCTGAAAATCCGCACTAGGGAATTTTCGGGATCACTGATTTCGAATCTGTTATTCAAATTTCCAAATATGAGACCACCCCCACCCCGCTGGGAGATATAGGAGAGGAAGTGCAATAAGGAGGTGGTGGAAATTTAATAATACTATTGGAAAATAACTAAAACATGTGCAAAACGCAAATAGGAAAACGCCGGGTCACTTAGGAGAGGCGGTGGTGCGGTAGGGAGTAGTATCCAGGGAAACGCCGGGTCCGGGCAAGCTAGTTAATAATAATTAACAATTAAACAATTTAGTTGCAATTGAACGACCGAATTTTTAGTTTTGATAAAATTAATTGCAAATTAATTGTAATTTAATTTAAATGGAAACTGAAATTAATCTTATAGTTCAATTAAATTAATTGTAATTAATTTTTCAATCAATTGATTAGTTAATTAAAACTACAGTCCTCCGGACAAAGCGCACTTTGCTCTGCTGTTCACCATCATATGAGCGATCATAGGGTGGGCTAGCAGGAGCTGATGCAGACAGAAGAACTGGCTCAGGTTATTTTACTTATTTTTGCATTTGAGTAAAATTTAACACAATAAAAAAAAAAACGGGATACTTTAAAGCATTTACCCATAGTTTCGAATGTATGTAGGAACTACTGAAATGTTTGGGTTTGAATCGGAAAATGGAGCTGTTACCTGCATGGATGCGTGAAAGTCCTGCTTAGCCCATGACCCATGTAAAAACCCACAGCCTATCGGGGTACGTCCATAGATTAAAACACAATCAAGGTTCTGTTTGGGTATGGTGCTGAAGGTATAGTTTAGCATATTTTGCAAGAGAGCCCACTACAATATGCTACCACACACAGCACCTACTCTGTTCATATCCTGCTTCCGTCGCAAGCACTACGGAATTTTATACATAGAGCCGTAGAGCAGATGGAGTGATTTTAAGGTTCGGTCAGGAGTCCTTAACCCCCCCCGGTCCCCCTTCTCTGTATCCCAGACCCAATCTCAAATCCCCTACAGCTTCGACACAACCAGTTTGTTTGTCTAGGCCAGGGGAATCACCACAGAACAATGCTGGAAATTCACATTCCAATCCGCCTCACCCCACCCCACCCCACCCCATCCCACACACGTCCCCTTCATGGTCAATCTAGGGAACATAGAGTTGCACTATGACGACAACGAGAGACAACCACCAGCCTCCCATCTCCCCCTCGTGGGTGCACCGCCCTTTCCACTTTTTTTCGCAGCATCCACTAAAACTATATTTGCAATTGCTGCATGGTTGGTAGGAATTGGTTTGTAAGGGTGGGGGTAGGGTGAGTGATGGACTCCGCGAAGGCGGCATACAATGCTCTCGCTCTCCATTCTGCCCCATGTGATGTCCCTCTGTGACAGGAACAGCGACAGAGCGGCCCTGTCGGCAGGCCTAATGTGTATTTTGTCATGTCCACAACAGAAAACTATGGAATTTTGCTTTTAATTACACGTCACGGAGGATCACGGGATATGCCCGAGCGCGGGTTCGGTGCCGCCGCCGCCGGTATAACGGGGGCTGGCTAGAATGGCGGCGGAGGGGTGCAAAGCCTACACCGCTAGGAGCCTCCTGTGGGTGAAGGACCTTTTGTTTTGCTTTTTGGTAAACACTGAAATTGCATGTGCATGTTGGAGCAGGGGGGGGTGGATGGGGTATTTGCTGGCCGTATAGTGATGGCTGGCTGAATATATGCCTGGGGCCTGATTCGGGCGCACTTTAGAAAGCTCCAGGGGTGCACCTCGGACGCTCTGGCATGGCATGCATAAGGGCCTGGACTACACTGTAAGCCCACCCGACACTGGTAGTGGGTGGGTTCGAACCGCAAGCTTTTAATAAACCATTGGGAAGAATAAATGTTTGTTCTATGGACAAAACGAACGCTATGCTGTACTGCTGCTGCTGCTGCCCGGGTGCCAATGGCCCTTCAATAAGTGAGGGCAGTAGACGAACGGGCCCAGGCCCGGACATGGGCGCACCTGAACGAGAAACGGACACTGTAAGCGGATGTCTACTACTTCCAATTTACATGACCGTCTCGACTGGGTGGAGTCCACTGTAATTAAGCTGTGATTACTTTTTCGCTATCATCCGTATTCGTCATTCTCCCACGCCCCAATTACCATCCAGACAACAACTAATTTTATGCTTTGATAATTACACAGAGATATCAACCATCCCTCCCCTCCACCCCCACAACCTTTCGCCCCAAAAGCCGTTACATCTTCCTCTGGCGGCGATACGATGGGATAATGTCAATTTTGTGATTTTTATGATAGCAATCAGCTAGCTCTGTGTGCCAGCCAGGCGGTCGCCCATTTAGCTCGACCCTTGCCTAACTGCCCCAAAACTGCCCCAAACTGCCCCAAAACTGCCCTTAACTGCCTCACTTTGGAGATTCTCCCAACCCACTTGATGGACTGTACTGTAGAGTCTTCGCACGACAGCCTCCCCCTCCCCACAAAATGACCAATGAAACCGGACTAAGAGCACTTTGTCCTAACGATGCCCATAGTAACTATGTAACGTGACGTAACGTGGAAAGTGTCAAGGGTTAATATCCTATGAAATTTTTAGACAATCTCACAACGCACTATAAACGTAGGGTATCAAATTTATGCATTGGTCGCAATTTCAACTATGTAATTCCAAAAAAAAAAAAAACTTAAACTAAATTAAAAACCTTGAACGGATTTGCGTGTAAATGGATACACAGGGACGTTTGGGGATGCTGATTTTAAATCTACAATTAAAAGTTTGTTACTCAATCAGACTTTAACGGTTCAACGGATTTCGATTAAATTTGGTGGATAGATTGCTTATTCCCTGAATTAGAGCATAAGCTACTTTTCAGTAAAGTGCAATGCTTCAACATGGCGATTCCTAGATGGCTGCTGACAAAAAGGTAAAGGAAATTTTTGTTTGTCCGGGCTAATCTCAGAAACGGCCTAACCAATTTCGATGGAACTTTCACTGATAGAGTATAGAGACATATTCTGGCTCCCCACAGGAGAAATTAAAAAATATACGCCCCAGGCATATCGACAATCCCAAATACCATCCTAAACTCTCGTCTAAAATTTAGTTACACAATCGATCGAGTGTGAGGGGAATGCCCCCGCATGAGGTACCAGGGTTAGTTTTATCTAAAAATGGGATCAGTTTTATATTTCATCTAAAATGCCGAAATTATCCTATTTCTGTATGCCCCCCCCCCCCTCGCCTCTAATGGAAACTGTGGTGCGCAGGGTGTCCCCACCTATTGCACTCATTGCCCGTTGCCGGTCGTTAGCTTAAAATTTCCACGATAAAATACGAATAATTCGGCCATATCGTCCTACCACACCACCACCATGTCATTTTCAGGTTATAGCTGCAACTGCAATATGTGCAGGGATGTGACCTATCTTTTGCTTTTTGGTGCAGAGCATAGAGCAGCCAATAGGTAATTTCATGGCGTCATAAAGTTCTTCAGAAATTCAAATTAAGTCGAGAACGCCTTCCACGATGTGCACCTTTGGTTGATGTTAGAAGCGCGGCAAATGCTACTCTGAATGGGGTATGGGGTATGAGGTGTGTGTGTGTGGTGGGGGGGGAGGAGGTTTTAATGTACCAAAATCAGCAGAGGCTTCAGGTAAACTTTTACGACATGTCTCGAAAATAATCCCCCCTCCCCCCCCACACACCATCTCTTGATCATCCACGTTTTGGTCTCGGGGCTCTTTGAAAGTTTTGCTCATCTTGCTTGGCTTCCTTTACTAGCAGGGCAGGGCGCCCCTTTTATGGCATAAAATTGCTAAGTGCAAGAGGTGGTGGCGGTGGTGGGTTTGTAGTATGAGATGGATTTTGTGGGTTTGCTACATAAATTCCTCCAGTCGTCATATGAAGGTATTTTTCATTCCCTAGAAAGGTACTGTTACACCCACTCCCTATACGTCCAATCGCATTTGAAATCTCAGCTCACCGACAGGAAGGTCGTTTTGGTCCCTTTTAGTGGAAGCTGTGATAAGGTTGTTCCCAACAAATATTCCGCCCCTCACACACCGCATATCACTAGAGCAGCCACAACCGCCGAAACACCTCGTATCACACAAGCCTACACGCGCTTTGAACCACCCCCTGTGTGCCCTGGTGTATTGTAGTAAAGCGGCGGCAGGATGTTCAGAGGATTATTTTTTTGCTTACATACATACCACTGCGCACACAAATGTATATCCTGCCTGTTAACCCCGAAAACCATTTGACTGATGTTGCGGTACATGTACCAGTAAGGCCTACCCACCGTTGCGTGTGTTCCCTTTTTTCTGTTTTTTTTTTTTTTTTTTGTTATTTCCTCCTCTTCTACCGGGATTTTTGCAAAACGGGTTAACTACAATAAGGCTTTTTACTCGGCCCATTTCTTGTCATAGGGGCGAATTTTTGCCCCACACCCTCCCCTCCCTCATTCACAAATCCCCTCCTCTACTTTGCATCGTCTGTACCATTACTGCATGTGTGTATATATTTTTTTATTTCGTTTTTTTTTTTGGAGAGAGAGGAAAGACTAAAAGTCTGGGAGGAAGTTATGCATATTGCATGACGAATGGAATTGAGCCAACATTTTCATTAAACCCCCCCCCCCCCCCCCCCCCACCCAAAAAAGGGTTCAAGGCGAAATTATTAATTGTGGCAACCACTGGAGGCTAAAGGTATTATGTGTGTCCCAGCAGCAGTTATCACCGTCTCCATAATTAAACATTTGAGTTGAAAATCTCCCCCATAATTGCCTCTAACCCATTCTCGTTAAAAACACCCCCCCCCCCCCCCCTCTTTTCCCGTACCTTCTCGTAACACACTGCAACGAACCTTCAAAGTTCGCACCCAACTACACTACCGTCAAATATTTATGAAGTTCTGGATTATTGTGTTGTGTTCCAACTAAGTTAATTTCTGGATATGCCCCAAAATCCCTGCAGAAACTTCAACTGTCGCAAAAGGGATGAAGGGGTGGGGGTGGGATAGGGGCGACAGGATGTAAGAGGTAGGGAGGAGAAATATGTTAAGGGTCAAGAAATGCTACAACACCTGGCCTTACATAAGAGCAATTAATTAATTTTAAATTTTGGGTGCAGGTAATAATCGAAAGGTGGGTAACTGGTGAAAGAACGGGGTGGGGAGGAGGGGGGGATTATTAGCGTTGACGTCACCGAAAACTAATCATGCCGTTTTTGTGAAAATTCTCCTGAACGGTGATTCCCTTAGAAAATTGCGGAAAAAAAATTAAATTAAAAAAATTGCAAGCGATACAATCTGTTGACTGTGCTAGTCTTTTCCAGGCAATTTAAGCGCGCCCATCAGCCAACCCCTTTAGCCCCTACGGCGGTGTAGGCCACTTATTTAGCAAATTACTTTTGTTGGCGGAATGTTTGTTTCTTGATCTTATCGCGGACGACACATAACCCACTGAATGTGGTGATTGCGGTGCCGTGTCGTTGCCGTGGGACTGACTGCATGGACTCGCCCCCCACCCTGAGGACTAATATGAAATTTTCCCGTTATTCATCTCAGGGTAGTTCCTTTCATTTCTCCTTTCGGTTGCTGTTTGCTTGCGATGTGCCACCGATAAGGTCCGTATAGATGGACAGTTCGGAAAACTGAATGGAGTCATATACCTGTGCGCCGCGGTTCGTGCCCTGGGTAAGGTGATGGGTAAGGGGAAGGGGAAGGGGAAGGGGAAAGAGGAACAGGCGATGTCCCGTTCATGCCGGGTGATGAGCTTTCCGATAAAATCTAAATGCGCCCATTCAAAGAGGGTAAAATGCTAAGCTAATCCCATAGGCAAATACTGTGACCCGCTCTGTTCTCCTTATCGATGGAACGTTGAATAGGGCGGACTTCGGTCAGTGGGTGGGGGGTGGTTTGTTTGCTTTTACCTTTTCTTAAAATGTTAGCTAAAGGGGTGAAATTGCTTGCTGATCCAATTGTCCCGATATGGAGAATGTATGGTATGGTAACGAAGGACAACATTCCACCAATCCACTTTTTGTTGTCGGAGCGGGCTTGAATGGGGGGGGGGGGGGGGGGGGGGGTCGTTTTGTCAAGTTGTGATACAAATGAGAATTTCCCAGTTGCTCTCTGCGATTAGGAAAAATTGTTTTCCTGCCATCTGAACAAATCTCCAAGGGATTAGGGGTCGTTTTTATTTTTGGTAGGGGGGAGAGTCCATTATTCACAGATCGCTGACCTCGCACCAAATATCCCTCCCCCCATGTAGGGGGCAGGACAATCACACCAAAATCATAATACAACAAACCCCCTCCCATCGCATCCATCAGGACCAGTAGTGCACACAATTCGTGAAATGTTTTTAATTACACCCCGAGAAATATGATAAAATGTAAATGAACGTGTCACAAGCAAACACCACACACCACACTTGACTTGTGATAAATATGATTCCATTTGCATCTCTGCACGGCACTGGTGCCCCCTGATTCGGTCGGGCAAGGTTTCCGGACCAGACTCCTGTTTTTGTTCCTCTGTTCGATGGGGTGGGAACGGTTGGTTAACGGTTACTGCCAGAGATGACCAAGAAGCGGTACAAGACAACCACTTCGCCAAATTTGTATTACTCGAGTGTTCTTAATTTGCACGATTTGTGGGGAGCACCACCAAGATGTCGAGATAAATTATATTACCCACTCCCCCTCCTCCAACACACACACACACACACAAACACACACACACCCATCATATAGAAATGCGACTCTGCTAGTTTGTTGGGCTGAAGATTGGAACACAGCTCGATTAGGAGGGATTAGGGTCACAAAAAACAGATTAAGTGGGAGGAATTTCAATATGCTGCCAGCGATTGTCCCGTGCCAGTCGGATTGGTAGTCAACGGCATCCCTACTACCGCACATACCATAATAGCCACCCGGTTGGACAGTGTGCTGGATGTAATATCGTTTTGCCTGGAAAATACTATGTAGACGCCTGCCACGTCAAGATTAATTGCCCCCCCCCCCCCCGGCACTTGCAGTGATATTTCTTTTGACGTGTCGTTCGATCTCTTGGGTCCGTAGACAGAATTCGTTTAAAAAATATCCACCCACTGTCCCTTGCCAACAAAACCCTCTAAACACCCCCCCCCCCCCCTCCAATTGTCGAGATTCCAAATTATCTGAGGTCCGAATTTTGAATTTTGGATTTTGAATTATCGTTTGGTGTGGTTCCGGGAAATGGCGCCGCAATTTAGCCTATATTCCCACCTTATATAAATTATTTGGTACAGTCCCTCGAAAAAGTGAAAAAATAACACAATCAATTTATTCATTTTACGAATATACGACTTGGTCGACAGAGCCAACTTGCTTCCGTCTATCGGAATTTCCATCAATTTTGTGGCACCTTCCGTTCCGTACATGCGAGCATACCATATAGCCCCCCTGCCTCCTGATTAATTGAAAGGCACTTTCATCGTACCCGGTGGGAGATCAGGGCAGCGAATGGGGGCTCGCCACTACTCATATGCATAATGGCTGTCCAATGCCCCAATTTATATTGTATTATATTTTCGAGCCCGCCTGCCTGGGGCTGTTTAACATCAACAGCCATTAGGTCTTTA